>PVIJ01016881.1:0-31261 GCA_004024925.1 Scalopus aquaticus | reverse complement strand
TTTTTTTTTTTTTTTTTTTTTTTTTTTTTTTTTTTTTTTTTTTTTTTTTTTTTTTTTTTTTTTTTTTTTTTTTTTTTTTTTTTTTTTTTTTTTTTTTTGCAAAAACAGACAAAAGGGCCTCCCTGGTGGCACAGCAGTTAAGTGCTGCCCTGTGGAGCTGGAGATTCCCACATGGCAAGGCAGATCTCTCCTGTCTCCCCCGCTGTTCCCCTCAGCAGTGTATTTCTGTAGATCTGCCTGTTCTGCTCCCTGCTCTGTCTCTGGTGAACCCTCTTGCTGCCCCATGCCTCTGGCCTGTACCCCAGCTTGTATGCATAAATAAATAAATCTTAAAAAAAATCAAAAAAAAATTTCACCCTAAAATTCATATGGAATCTCAAGAGGTCTCAAATAGCAAAAATAACCTTGAAAAGGAAGACTGAAGTTGAAAGTGTCACATTTCCTGATTTCAAAACTGATTATAAAACTACAGTACTCAAAAAAGTGTGATTCAGGCACACAAATAGATCAATAGAATAGAATAGAAAGCTTAGAAATAAACCTTCACATATGTGGTCAAGTAATTTTTATCAAAGAGGAAAGGACAATCTTTTCAACAAATGGTGACTGGAAACTGTAACACATGCAGAACGATACAATTGGACCCTTAACAAAATATGTACTCTACATAGATTCAAGACCTAAATTGAGTTAAAGTTATAAAATTCTTTGAAAAAAATAGAGGGAAACTTCATGGCATTGAATTTGACAATGATTTGTTGAATATTACACTAAAAGCATGAACAACCAAGGAAACATAACTAAATTGAACATCAAAATAAAAAAAAGAATTGAAAAACAGTATTATCAGAATAAAGAGCTACAACTCAACAGCAAACAAAAGTACAAACCAGTTAATAAATGGCTAAAAAACATTTCTCCAAAGAAGATATATAGATGGTCAATAAACACATAAAAAGATATTCATCATCACTAATCAATACGGAAATGCTGATCAAAACTGCAGGAATATCACTTCATACTGATGGTTTATCAAAACAAGACAAAACAGATAATACAAAGTTTTGGTGAGGATCTTTAGAAATAGGAACTCTTGTAACCTTGCTGGTGGGTAGGTAAAATGTGTAGGTAGTGTAGGAAAAAGTATGATGGGTCAAAAGAGAATTTACATATAATTATAAGATCCACTAATTCCATTTCTGGGTTGTCCAAAATAATGTAAAAGCACAAACTTGAACAGACATTTGTACATTCATGTTCAGAGCAGTTGTTCACAATAGCCAAAATATGGAAACAGTTAAAATATCCGTGGATGGGAATAAAAAGTCAAAACAAGCAAGTTGAACACAGAACTGAGGCATACAGCAAAGGAAAGGGAAGGAGGGGCATCAAAACAGGGGAGTGAAAAAAACACAAGGGACTATGACAATGGTTTACAGGTAAGAAGGTGGCAGAAGACCTATGGGAACTGCAACAATGTAAGTTTTTTTTTTTAATTAATAGTAAAAGATGACCATGGGAGGATGAATGGATAAACAAAATGTGGTACATACCTACAGGGAAAATTAGTCAGCTTTATAGAGGAATGGAATTTGCACACATCTTATAACAGATGAACGTTGAAGATAAACTGAAAAAACCTATAAATTACAAAATATTGTAGGACTCCACTTAAATAAAAAGTACCGAGAGTAATCAAATTCATAGAAACAGAAAGTAGAACAGTGGTTGCCACGGGCTGTAGGAAGAGGCGATTGAGACTCATTCAGTTTGGAAATAGAAAAAATACTCTGGAGATAAATAGTGATGATGGTTGTACAGCAGTGTAAATATACTTAATATCATTGAATAGTACAGTTAAGATGGTTAAAATGATAAATATTGTTATGTATATTTTACCAATGAGCAATCAATGATCTAATGGCCAAAATAAAGATTTTAAATCACATGCTATTTTAGGTAAAAAGTTCCCATAATTTCACTGAGTATGATTCCCTCTAATTCCATCCATGTCAGAAAGAAAAAGAAAAATATCGAATGGTTTCACTTATAACAGGACTACAGGGAGGCTGGGTGGGAGAGAGACACTCAGCGGTGGGAGGGGGGAGGGGAGGATAAGGGCACAAAATGGAAGAGAGGAGAATACAGGGGACCATGGAGCTGGATCATGGGTGAATTGGTAGTGGGCTGCCCAAGGGGAATACAAAATGTAAAAGACATAAATAACAAAAAAAAAAAAAAGAAAAAAAAAAGTTCCCATAATAGAAAGTGAAAAGGCAAGTCACTGATCAAATCCTACTTCTTATCAATGAAGAAAGGGAGGTATCAGTGAAAGATATTATTTCAAAGATTTGGTTTGAAATACTAGGATTATCAATATAAATACAAAAAGCCCCTTTTTGTTTGTTTGAAGTAGCATTGATCTACAATGTTGTTTGAGGTTTAGAGGTGTAGGATCTTCCCTTCCAGTTGTTACGACACCACACTCACCACGAAAACATTCACAGTCCTCCTCAATCGTGCTCCGTCCCAACTGTCTCCCCTCCTTCTCTGGTACCCTCAGTTCTTCTTTTTTTTTTAAAGATTTATTTATTTACACCTATGAGGTGGGGGACAGGCCAGAGCTGTGGGGCGGCAAGAGGGTTCACCAGAGACAGAGTGGGGAGCAAAACAGGCAGATCAGAAATACACTGCTGAGGGGAGCAGCGGGTGAGGCAGGAGAGGTCTGCCGCGCCATGTGGGAATCTCCCCAGCCGGGCATCAAACTCACATCACCGCTGCCGCCAGCTCCACAGAGCAGTGCTTAACCGCTGTGCCACCAGGGAGGCCCTGGTATCCTCAGTTCTATAGTCAGTGTTCTAGTGTTAATTCTTAGTTTGGCTTTATCTGACCCTTTGCTTGGTTTCTCTAAATGACAACATCCAGTATTTGTTTTTCTCCTTCTGACTTACTTCATTTAACATAATCCTCATCTATGTTGTCACAAATGGCATAAGTTTATCTTTTTTATAGCTGAGTAGTATTCCATTGTATATATGTACCACATCTTCCTGATCCACTCACCTGTTTTGGAGCACTTAGGTTGTTTCTACTGGCTTTGTAAATAGTGCTGCAGTGAACATAGGAGTGCACATAGCCCTTCAAATTAGTGTTTTTGTATTTTTTGGGTAGATACTTAGGAGTGGAATTCCAAAGGTTTATTAGGGTCTAATTTTATAACATATAAAACCTGTGTCATATGATAGATCCATGTAATATTTTAAAAAACATTGAAAAGCTCACATTCTAATGTATATACTATAATGCTACTGGAGAAAAGAGAAATTAAGAATTTTCTCTTATTTTAGCTGCATGCAATTTTGACAGCTCTCACATATTCCCATGAGGAATGACTTTTGAATTTATGGATTTACATCTATACTCTTCTTGAATATTATTTTAAGAAAAAAAAAATCAAAGTAGTTGCTCTCTGAGAAGTAAAAAATGACAGATGGCCCCAGGAGCGGTTTTACAAGGAAAGGAAACTGATTTTTATTGAAGGGTAAATTGTGCATGCAACCCTGAACATAGCTGGAAATCTTTGGGTACCACTAATCTCAACTCCTAATACCTTGGTGGGTTCTTGATATCCTAATTATCTAACCCATGAACTCAGAGGTGACTTAATTGAATGGAATAGAATGCTTATGTGGTATATGTTGTGAAATTAGATCCTAATAAACCTTTGCAACAATGCCCATTTCTGCAAAAATATAAAGGAAAGCATTGAAAGATCAGTGTGTTAGCACAAATAGCTTTTCTTAGCAACTCAGTATTGAACTGGAAGGTAAATAAAGAGCTTTGCTTGAAATGAGGGCAGAGACAGACTTTTCCTAAAGAGAGGTTTTGGGATTATGTTCCACTGGACCAAGCCCCATTGCTCTATAGGTCAATCCAAGTCTATTTTCCTCCCACTTAAAATATTACTTTTCAGGAGGATAAACCATAGGAAAGTTTTTTCCATTTGACTTTTATTTTATGTTACTTCTTTATTTAAAAAGATTTATTTATTTATGCATACAAGCTGGGGTGTAGGCTAGAAGTGTGGGGGGGGTAGGTAAGAGGATTCACCAGAGACAGAGTGGGGAGCAGAACAGGTAGACTGATTGAAATACACTGCTGAGGGGAGCAGGTGGGCAAGACAGGAGAGGTCTGCTGTGCCATGTGTGAAACTCCCTGGCCAGGGATCGAACTCGTCCTGCAGTGGCTCTGGATAGCTTCATAGTGCTGTGACTTAACCTGTTGCATCACGAGGAAGGCCCTGACTTTTATTTTAATTATATATTTAATTTGATGTGGGTATGTATTTGTTTTGCTCTTTATTTTCTCCCTGTTATTCCCAGCTATTTTGAAATTAAATTTTGTGATGGGTAGGAAAGAAAAAAGATCTTTGGCAAGTAGATATAGTATCCTGTATACTGTGGGGTTGAAGGGAGGGGACACTGGAGTTACATAGATCCTTTATTAAAAATTTATTTTGAGACAAGAGTATTATTTTTAAAAGCAAAAATGAGCCCTGAAACCCCCCAAATCCTATGGAGAAGTTATAACAATCTTAAGATTATTAATCCTTTATATCCTGGAACAAAATTCATTAAAAAAATTACCACTTATCATTTAGACTTATTTAGTTTTTACTAATTTTTGTATTTTTGCACTTAATGTACCAGAATTAAATAAGAAACCTGAAAAAATACTGGTATTGTGGGCACACACTAATGTCTCAGCATCTATGTGTCCCTGACACTCATAATTTTAGTACTTCCTTTAGTGATTCAAACACACACTAAGCCTTGGAACTATAGATCTATGGGTCTTCGACACTCTGGAAGACAAAGAATTAAAATCATTATGCAATTTTTCCACTCTAAAGCTTGGACGGAGTTGTTCTGGTTCCACCTTTTCTATTGGCGTAAGTTAATGTTACCTGCATTGACTGAACTTCATAAATATGTAAAAATACCAGTAGTGAACTGTCGAAACTGCCTAAAATATTTAAAGGTCTCTTATACTTTCAATTAGAAGTTGTAGATCATTCTGTAACCACACAATGACAACAAAGAAGCAGATACAACTATTGCTTTGCGTGTTAGTAGAAAAATCCAGCAATACTGACAATACTAGCAACCTCGTAATGAGCAGATAGATGGAGAAAAAAACTTCTATATGAAGATCCTAAAGGCTATTTGTTGCTCCTAAGCAAAGAGATAAGCTTTTGGTTATGAATATTTTCTTGAAACAGGTTGAAAATGTCTGATATAAAAACTAATGACTTTCCTGGGATTATGACTTTTGAGAAACTAGAAAGCAAGGATCTAAACATTACCTTATGTTGTCCATCCTGAAGACTTAACTTTTTCTTTAACATTTCTATCTGAGCAAATAAAAATTAAATCTACTTCTAATTTCATTCTCTCTATTCCCCTAAGTGCTGCTCTTTTAGAAGTTACCACACTGCATGATTATTTTTGGAACAACAGGCATATCCACAATTACAGATTTGTAATAGGGAGAGAAGTAACGTGTTAGCACATAAATTCAAGGCCCCAAAAAGAATTAAGGCAACTTCTTTTCTTATTTTCCAAGGAAGGCCTATGGCAGTCTTAGTGTAAACAAAGAAAACCTAGAAAGTGCTTTCAGAAACAATTTTTTTTCCAGTGTTGGAAAAAAGACAAGACCGATGACATTATATTCCTTTACTTCTGCTTTTCTAGTTAGAAAATGTTTGCAAAATTTCCTGTTTGGGCTGCTTTTCAAAGGAGATGTTTGCACCATGCCTGGGCTAAATTCAGTCATCATGGTGCTTTTTGAGACAGCAGTATTAATTTTATGGTAGTGATAACAACAACTGGAGCCTCTGAAACCACCTTCCACATTAATTTCTTCTTTCTTGCTTCAGCGAGCACTTTGATTCTGCCCTTAATGACTCAAGTCTGAGCACACATTGCTGACTCCACCCCACAGGGCAGATTAGCACCATACATCACAGGTCATCATCTGCTTACAGACATACTGTGTGTAGATGTTTTCTGTGTTGTAATTACGGATAAGCACGCATTCTAGGTTCCTTTAGGCTCTGAGGGAATCTCATGTATATTTGGGAAGCACTGTCACTCTGGATTTATATCTATTTCCTGCAAAGGCATTCTTTTTTCAGATTTTAATAAATTCCTCAACTCCTTACTAGAGACATTCACTAGCTTGATGAAGTCAGATGGTAGTTGTTATCCTCACACTTCACAATTTGCATCTAACAAACAGGAAGTAAGTCCAAATTACTTTCCTAATCTGACTGATTTCTTGGTTAAAGGGATTTCATCATTTTATCCTTTTCCATTATTTTATCCATTTTATCCTTCTGATTAAGGTCAACATTTTATCTAACATTAAAAGTCAAGTTTAAATACATATAGTTCATAAAAACTTAGCTCTATCATAAAAACTGAGTTCAATTTAGTAAGCAGAAATTTGCTTAAATGTATTTACCAGGATGTGTTTTTGACAATAAAATGTCAGTAAATATATTAAACAGTGCTGTTACATGTAACCAGGTTACTAAGTCTTTGACTCCAAATAAAACTTAGCTTCAGTTTCTTCCAACCTTGGAAACTTCTTTGTCATTCATATGTTTGGTTGAATTTTTTTGTCTCTCTCTATGTTATCAGTGAATAGACACATGTCTGTCTTTAGCAAAATAAAAATATTTTCTGTGTATGAGGTTGAGAAGTAGTGTAATCACGTCTTATCGATTAACAAAGAGTGTTTTGAGATAGGTTCACATCTTTGACTGCCTAGGCCAGCCAATTTCACATCATAGTCTACTGTGGCTCTAGAAATGCTTAGAGCATCTAAATATTTATATTTGGGGAACCAAACTAGAATTGAAATATTTCTCTTTATCAAGTAAGTTCATTAGAAAACACTGTCCACTGTATGCTTTCACCTTACTTCACTAAATTAGGTTAACTTAATACCAAAAAACAGGAGAATTCATCTCAGAATAAATGGTAGTTCTTAAAATTAAATAAATTCAATGCTGTGAAAAGTGAACTCAGTTGCTCTTCTCTTCCTGCTCTCCTGGAGACCCTCTACCCTCAGCCTTAATATGTGCTGGGCTTTTGGAAAGAATATTAAAAATATCTTGCTAAACACTTTAGCATAAACAAATAAAACTCAGAAAACTCTACAACACTGCTTGTATTTTCAAAGAGAATAAAATAGTGTAGAAAACCGCAAACTTGACTCCATCCATAGAGACACATTTTGTATAAGTTATGGTACATTTAAACTATGACAAATTACAGTTATTAGAAAGAATGAGCTAGATCTATGTATATCGACCCAGTGAGATGTTAATGACTTACTTTTCAGTGAAAAAAGCAAGTTCAAAGTAATGTGTATAGTTCCATTATGGAAAAAGCATTAAGACAAACCATACACATGTATTTATGTTTGGAATACTTGTACGAGCATAGAGGAAATTAGAGAAGATCTATTCACGCACTTCCCCAACCTTATTCATTCAAGTATCACCTTCTCAGCCATCAGTGATTCCTGATGGCACTATTCAAACCTTTTCACCTTCCCAGACCTCTCTCCTAGCCCTTTCTGGCCCTTTCTTACCCTACTGTTCTCCATAGCACGTATATCATCTCTGATAGAATATTCATTTTATTTATTTAGTTTGTATTTTTTTTTTTGTTTTCCACCACTAATTTGTCAGCTCCAGGAAAGCAGGCATTTTGTCACTCTGTCAGTGTGTCTCTAGCAGGATGACAAAGTGAACAGTCAATTAATATTGGTTGACTCGGTGAATGCAGAAATGTTGTGGTTGCTGATTATAGGGGAAGAGGGTAGGGGGTGAGGGGAAGGGTAGTGGGAACAATACAGTTGACTATTTGATACACCTGGTTGTGTTGTGCTGTGTAGGATGTACAAATTACTTCTGCAACCTAAAAGAGCAATATAATCATTTATTACAGAGCAAAACACCTAGTGTGCTTGCTGGTATTACTTGATGCTCAATGATTGTTCCTTTCCTCCCTCATACACTCCTCCTCATCCCCACCCAGTGCTGTAATACATGTTTTCCCCTCTGTGCTCAGGAAAGGATTTTCTACGTCTTTTAAAATTTAGCATGAATTTAAAACAACCTGTTAACTTTTGCAAGGTTGTTTGCATTTAATCATATAACTAAGTTTTTCCCCCCTCTGGCAAAGGAGCTAGAAAGTAATAACACAATGGATCTTGGTGTAGACCAGGGGGGTAAAATTGGTTTACAGAGGAGCAAAATGATGGGAGAGGAAAATGAGGAGGCAATGCACAGGAGAGGAGGTGGCTAAGGGCTGGGGACAGCAGATGCCAGGGACTGGCCACTGAGGATGGCTTGTTACAAGGGGCAAGGAGAAATGGGGGAGAGAATATGGGCTTTTTTTTTTAAGATTTTGTTCATTTATGCATACAAGCTGGGGTACAGGCCAGACGCATCGGGCGGCAAGAGGGTTCACCAGAGACAGAGCGGGGAACAGAACAGGCAGATCTACCGAAACACACTGCTGAGGGGAGCAGCAGGCGAGGCAGGAGAGGTCTGCCGTGCCATGTGGGAATCTCTCCGCTGGGCATCAAATTTGCATCGCTGCTGCCAACAGCTCCACAGCACAGCACTTAACCACTGCACCACCCGGGAGGCCCGAATATGGGCTCTTAAGACCTCCTAGTTATTATAGAATCATGGTCTAGAAAGGTTTGTGATAAAATCTAGTATACTGCTCTTAAGTTACAGATGAGGAAATTGAGACCCTGGACACTCGCCTCCTAACTCTTACACAGACATTTTAGATGTTGGTTATAGTTGTGGAAAAACTCATCCCTTCTTCCCAGAAGAATAGGGGTTTTCAGACTTTGGGGTAATGCACAATTCTAAGCTCCTGGGCTTCTGAGGAAGTACCCACTTCTATGTGGTGCCTAGTATTTTAATAATAATGAAACTACCAATGAATTCACTACTACCAGGTTTAAAGATATACTCTTTTCTGATAAAAGAACTGGCATATGATTACAGGGCCAAAGGGTCCTGTTAAGTCTGACTTGAGAGATTCCCAAATACATCCCCAGGCTAAACCCACGCAAGGGAGATAGACTTGAACCTGAGCAAAGTGGCCAGTAGAGAATAATCTCAGCATGGCACTGAAAGAACTTTCACAAGTGTCTACTTCCTTAGCTCCTTGAAAAGATCATCTTGCCACTGAATTCACTGAAAACTAGTATTTCTTACCAAGATAAACTTTTGGAGCTTTTGTGCTTTATTTAAACCAATTTGTGCTTTTTTCGTGGGCCATATGAAAGGCTGCAAATAACAGGTAGCTTAAAAATTATGCTCTCTAAAGCTCTGCCACCAAGCTGGAAAGAAAACAAGTATCAAGATCTACCTTATAGGTTGATAAATTTGATTAGCAGAAAAATGCTTCTGGGTGAAAACACTGGGACAGGAAGTCACAATACACTGTGGGGGTGAGGCAAAGCTGAATGCCAGGGTTTAATTGCAAAGCAGGAGGCCTTTATCCACTGGCAGCAATTCCTCCGGTGACTCTGTTGTATTTTAAGTTATTGAAGCAGCGGCGGAGCAGAACGTGAGGTAGTAAAGCTCTGTCTCTGACAGGGTCTGTCTCCTGCCCCAGGTCTCATGGTAGACTGGGGAGTCTGAAGTGAGAGAACTGGAAGAGTCCTGTGCCTGAGGTGAGCGACTTTAGGCTGACACTTCTGGATGCATAGGAGTAAACTCGGTCTCATTCCTCTGCCACCAGCTAGATGTGAATCCGCAGCAAATTAAGTAAACGGAACCTATGGGGCAGCCATGAGAAAGAGCCTCACAGAACTCTAGCTTGCTGGGGGGAACAGTTAATTCAGGGTCCCAGCTACTGAAATTTGACAGAGGGTTTCTAAGGCAGACTCATCCTTAGGAGACAAGGGACTTCTGGGTCGATGACCTTGACTCAAAAAACAGTAATCTGTGGTCCTTGAACTCTGAACTCTCTCACTTCAGACTGCCGCATGACCCTCCCCCGTCAGCCCACAGAGCAGATCTGGAAGCTTCTGGAAGCTGCAGCGCCCCAAGGGGCGAGAGCGGTATAGGAGACAAGGGTTTGCTAGCGTGTACACTGCTCTCCCACTGCTTTAAGATTTTGTTATAAAACAAATCAAGTCACGGGGTCTTGCTGGCAGTCCATTAGCTCATGGGCTGCGATGACATCGAGGAACCTTCCTTAGATTCCACAGCGCTCGGGGAGACTTTCTTCCGCACTCCTTCACCCAAGGGCAGGCTGGGCTCTGTCTGATGGCTCTCCTAACCTTTCAGCCTGACGCAGGGGGTGGGAATGTTGTTTCTATCAGATTTATTCCAGACACCTGGGAGACATAGAAATCTATATCTAATTAAGGAAAATAATCAAACTTAAAGATGTGAATTATCTCTGAAACACAAATATACGATGGAGATATATATCAAAGGCTATGTTTTTCTAGTCAAACAGACATTTTTAAAAAGCCAACTGGCAAAAACATAAAATGAGGTAAAGGTAACCAGCAATATTAACATTATCCTATCAGGTGTCAGTAGCCTTTCAAAGTCGTTCTTAACAGCAATTCTGAAGGGGGATGGATTTTTTAGAGGACATTAAACCTCTCCCACAGTTATCCGTTTTTATATTTAAGCTAAAATCTTTCTCTATTAAAGTCAATGCTACGTACCTTCCTTACAGACTTTTAGTTTTTCCTTACTTCAATCTTGCTGCTTCACAGATATTTTCACCAGAAACAAGTTTTATTCTGTTCTCACAATCCAAATGCTTTTCAAACCTCTTTGCTTATGACCTTGGACCATCACAGTGTCTATTTATGCATGTGCCTGCCCAGCGGCAAGTTAATATGAATGTTGTGGGGGGGGTTGCGGAGAAGGGCAGGCCTTTGCACAAGTGTCCCAGAGCCAGATGGTTGGGTGACTTAGCCTTCAGTCTAAATGTATCAGATAGGAAACCCAGTTATACATTCATTTAGGAAAAGATTCGCAGACACTGGCTCTCAATATTCATTTTTATTGCAATTTGACAATTAGAAAATGGAAACTAGCTGTATTTTTTTTTTCCCCCAAAGAGCCTTGTGTCTTCTTATGAAAACTCAGGACTCACAGGAGTCCTGGGAGGGAGTTTAGTTGTCTCTTCCCTTATGAATGAAAAAGCCAAGGTTCAAAGAATATAGCCAGGAGGGACTCAAAACTGGCAGATTTTCTCACGGCCTATTCTGGCTATCCTAGAGTCTGGCTGACTTGCATAACTTCAGGGGAGATTTCCCAGTGGAGGCCTTTAGTGAGGTCTGCCTCATAACCATGTGGGATCAGAGAAGTCATGGCTGCTAGGAAGATTTTAGCTTTACCTTCACAGTTCCCAGAGGTGGAAACCAAGGGCTACAAAAAGCGGGGATTTTCTTGGGATATCACAGCAAGGTTAAGAAGTATTCTCTGAAGTGTTCCACAGACTCAGAACGGGAAGCCAAGACTAAACCCCACTGCTTCCAAAAATGGCAGTTAAATTAATTTTGGAATCATTTCTGATCAATATTTAATTTTATCAATATCTAATTTAGTGACTCATATTTAATTCCAGAAGTTAACAATTTGATCCATATTTAATTCTTCATTTTAAATAATGGCAATATTTGACTTGGCGAGGGGTAGAATACTTGTATTAGTTTCCTCTCACTTTCTGAGTGCTCTTTCTTATAGGAAAGATTTGTAATTTTCTAAGTCAGAAAGAAGTCAGGTTCTCCAAGTTGTTGTATGACCTTTGTATGGTCAAGGTCACTGTTCCCTGGGGAGGATGTGGCCTTTGGTAAAGTCTCATAACAAGAATCATTTCCCTAACTTTGAAGCCTTTAGATACATCTCTGTTTGACACAAAGCAATTCGATTAGCTGGATTAGTTGAATTTAGTGATCCACTTTGTATCTCAGAGTGGTTATCAGACTGTATCTGTGGACCCAGGTACTTGGATTTGAGCCAGAAACAAAATTGCCTTTTCTAAAATTTCTTTTCTAACATTGCCTTGGTGGTTTCTGCTATGTTACAGGTTAGTGTAACCTTATTTGGTAGGATTAGATTATATGTTTTTGTATTTGAAAGATTGTAATAATATTCTTTAGAGTATATTTTAAAACAGACCAACATAATCTGTTTTGAAAAGTATGGTTCAATAACAGAAATGATCATTAAATATCAATATTAAAGTAATAAAGAAAGAAGGATATGACACCATTGATAACTACCAAAACCACTTGGCAAAATTCAACATCATTTCTAATAAAAATTCTTGGAAAGAGAAAGAGAAAGAAATAGCCTTAGCTTTAAACAGAGTCACCAACATAATTTCGCAATTAACATCAAATACACTTAATAATAAAACATGAAGAGAATTCCATTAAAGTAAGACCAACACTTGGCTAACCGTTATCAATGCAGTTATTTAGCTACACATGAACTTCTAAGAAAATATTATGAACTTCTAGGAAATATTAAGAGACAAGAAATAATAGATATGCATATTGGTTTAGTTATAGTGATAGCATTTTTGGTGGTCTTGGTATGTTTTTAAATGTAGGAGTTTATTAAGGACCCATAGAAGATTATGAAACGGGGGCATCATCAGAACTGGACGTTGGGTTGGACTCTTCACTATCCACACCCCTGATTGGGTCCTTGACAACTCTTTGGCAATGTGGCTATGCCTGGTATAAATGTTCTTTTGGTTTTCTGTAGTAGACTTTGTTCTTTTGCTTCTCTAGATCAGGTTAGTAACCCTGGTTTAGCTTCTCTATGAAGCTATTGACCCCACATCAATGTGCCGGTTAGTCTGAGTCAGCACATTCACAGTGCAACTTGAGGGGTGAGATTTACTCATGTTCTTCACACAGTCTAACAGAGAGTGACAGAGATGAAGCATGCAGGTACTCTGGAACCTCATGGGCTGAATCCAAATCTTTGCTCTGCCAGCTACTAGGGGCTTACTCAGGGCTCATTACTTAACCTCTCTGTGTATCAGAGTGCTCATCTGCAAAATGGAAATGATGGTGTTAATGGTAACTGCTTTATGGTTTTTGTTGTGAAGATTGAATGAATTAATGTAAGTAAAGTGCTATGAAGTGTTTGCCACTCTTACTCAAGCTTTTGTCAAATGTGACTGAACTGGGTAATGAAATACAGTGGTAAATGATACAAATACTTCACACTTCTACAAACAGTCCTCACTGCTGCCCATCTTGACTGGTCCTGGAGGAGTCGGGATGAACCTCCACACTACATTATGGTCACAAGAGATACTAAAGTTAGTCTTATCCAACTCTCATTTTCCAGATGAGGAAGCTACTATCTAGGGAGGTGAAGTCACTTGCCCAAGCTCACAAAATTAGTCAGCAGCCAGTTCAGAGTTAATATGTCTCTCATTACATAAAAGAAGAGACAATCTGAATGTTATTTTATGCCAACTGTTCTAATGAAGTTTATGGTCATGAAGCAACAACAATAATAATGAATAATAAAACCACCCAAACTTCCTAGGCTATTTCCCTTGTGGGAGAGTTGAATGTGACATATTTTTTTAAAAAAATTCTAAATTACTTGGAATATGTCAGCAAATGAAATAATGACATTTTTGAATTTTTGTTACCACTACTTTGAAGTTCTTGAAACTATGCATGCAAAGTAGAATGAATAATCCTCTTATCCACATCTTTGGAGTCAAAACTCATTTAAATTATAGAAATGTTGAAAGGGAAGAAATGCTGTCTGCTATAGTTCATGACATAAAGTTGAAATCCCAGAATAGAAAAATAGACCAAAATTCTCTAGAAATAATCCTTCTCCATCCATATTTCCCAAGAAACTCTAAATCATCTTCATGTCACAATTTGCTTCCGTAATCTTTTTTTTTTATTTTTGGTTTCCATCTTTATCCTCTATTTTGAAAATAAAGATGTTGACTTCCAGAATAAATTCTTTTTTAAATGTTTTATTAAACCCTAGGGGCAAGCTTCTAATTGTTATGTAAAATGGTCTTAAATTGAAGTTATTTAAATGTTCTGTAGTTACATTCAATTTTAAGGAGCAGGAACTACTAGATCTCTGTTAGAGGTTCATCATGTATTATTTAGTAATTATAAAGCTGATTAAAGTAGGAAATAAGAAGCCAGATCTTAAAGATGATCAACCACAATTATTTTGTATTGAAATTACTTAACATACTCACCTTGCTCCTGATTTCCTGGAGTAAACAATTTTAAAACAATCACCACAACTCAGTGACAACCATATCAAAAAGAACTTGTGACTTACTTACTGATGCCTGAAATCTACAATTAAAGACTTATTCTTGGGGTTAGTCTTTTCCAACTTTGTTAATTTGCAGAGTCAGTTGGGTCTCTGACCCTACCTGAGATCTGCTAAATCAGAATCTACAGGAGAGGGATTTAGGAATGTGCATTTTCACAAGCTTTCCAGATGTTTCTAAGTATTTACTATGTTTGAGAGCTCTGCTTTGATTTAAGATTTATGTTCTCACAAAGCAAAGGAACACACCGAAACAACCCCTTGAAGTCTGATTGCAGACTGAAGTTACCAGAGGTCAAGGGTGGGGAATAAAGGGGGAGGAGTTCTAATGAACTGTGATGGAAGACTAGGGGTGCTTTGGTGGTAGGGGTAGTGTGGTAACATATATTTGAAGAAGTGTTAATCTACACTTCTAAATCATATAGTGTTGTCTATCAACACTATCTCAATAAAAATGTTTTGTATAAAAATAAGATAAATATATCTAAATATAAAAAATGTGTCTTTTTATGAAAACATTTCTGGAAAATTCAAGATAGTTAGGTTCCATAGTGACTTATTTACATCCAAACTGATAGAATTCTAATCTAGAAGAACTAGGAAGCAAGATCTGTGAGTGACTCCACTGAGGAATAAAGAAGAGAGGAGTACAAAGAAAAAGAAACTTCCACCACAATGGACCATCCAGTGGTGGACACTGCACCCTCTCTTCATGTCAGCAGGGCAGGGGGAAACTGTAACCTTGCTAACCCTCAGTTTCTCAGCCCTGCAATGCTTTCTAGTGTACAAGTGACTGGATGGATTAAAGTCTGCTTATTTCTGTCAGAGATTATAGTAAAATAGATGCTTCTTTTTGGGAAAGGATGAAGAGCAAACTAACTTTTATGTATATGTTACATGCTCTAAGAATGTAAGATCTGGCTGCTTAGGTAAATTATATGTTAAAGGTCATTTTCTCTTAGTTTTAAAAACAATATCAGAGTTCAAAGTAGTTTCTAGTGGATTGTGTTCTAAATTTGTGCTTCATCATATAGTGAAATCTAAAGCATATGTTTCCTTTAGTGAACATGGCAATCCAGGGTTTTGGCTCCCTTTAGGCTGAATTGAGGGATAGGAGAAAAATCTCTCAATCCTGGGATGAGACACTGAAGATAATACTAAAGAATCCAGCACAGCCTTTTTCGATAACAAACAAACACATGGACAATCAAATAAGCATTAACCATCTGGATCCATGTCTGCAATTCTAAAGAACATCTCATTATATTTGGGCTTTTTATAATACGATAAAACCAGAATTACTTGTTCAAGATGTGTAAAAGGTTATCTTGAAATGACTTATTGTGCTGTATTTTAGTAAAACTATGATGCAGGCATGGTTTATTTAATTTTAACTAAAGATGTCTAAATCTAAAAACTTAAAGAGAGCACAAAATAATTAATGCAGGCCTTATTGTCCAATATAACTTTTCCATAAATTATATAGAATAGAAAATGTCTTACTGATTTTTAGTTGTCTCTTTAGTGATTTGTACTATCCTTTAAGTCATACAAAATATTAAATAATACCAAACTATGGAGCTAAATTTTAAATCAAAACCTTTGAAATGTCCTAAGGCAATATGATAAAGAATAGATAAATAAATGGATCAACAACTAGATGGATGGATTTTAAGTAAAAGAGAAACATGACCTTTTTTATATTTCATAAATATCACTATATTGTTAGTGTGGAAAATGTGTCAAGAAAAGAAGCTAAAAGACCAATTAAAAAATGACCTAATAAAACACTTTGAGTAACAGGACCTGGCAGTGACCTTATTGATCAGTAATCTTGCTCTGCTCTAGAGATATAAGGACCAAAGTTTGTGGTTTATAGGAAATACTAGGTTCCATGAGCTCACTCAGTGAACTAGTGATGTCCAAAAAAATTTAAATTTTATTTATTTTTTAATTTTTGTGTAGAAGAACTGGGGTGTAGTCCAGAGGTGTGTGTGTGTGTCAGAAGCAGGGGATGGGGAGAGGATTCACCAGAGACAGTGGGAAGCAGAACAGGCAGATCTACTGAAGTACACTGCTGAGGGGAGCAGTGGGTGAGATAGCAGAGGTCTGCTGTGCCATATGTGGGTCAGCTCCCTGGCTGGGTATTGAATTTAGGACATAGCAGTGACAACCCTGACACTTAACCCATAGGCCATGTCCAAAAGATTTTAATACAGTTTCCTCTGACCCTAAAATCTTAATGCTATGTGTGCATATTTGCATGTTTTCATATTCTACCTGTATCATATGGTGTTTTAACTAAACTCTGGGAAGCAGTAAAACTGTTAGTCACCAATATATTAGTATAGGGAATACATTAGCAACTGGGAATAAGAATGATGTGACTCACATCATAAAACTTTACTAAAAATTAGTAGGACTCTTTAACATGTGAAGAATGAAATTCATTACATAAACACTAATATTAATCTGAACTTGGCATCTATTTATGTGAACCATAGTTGAAGTTAAATAAAAATATGTCTGAATGTCTAATGTAAAATAAATAACATATGTGAAGAGATTTTCTCTGGGAGAAAAATTAGAAGTGAAAATCTTTCATTAGGTATGAATTTTTTAATGCTCAAGTTATTCAGGAAAAATAATATCCCAGTTCTGAAGGAGAAACATCTAAGCACCATTGATTTGTTTGCTCTATAAAATTATGTGTGTATATGCCCTTTACTGAGCAGATTTATATTATGGTAATATCATTATTTTGGTCATGAATCTAATTATTCAAATCTAGTCTTTCAGTCATGACTAATTTTATATTATGGTGACTCATATGTCTCACCATTAAATAAGGAAAGATGTACTTTTAGATTTTTGGAGATAACTAAAGCTAAAGATTTACATAAACTTTAGTTATATTTCTGTTTACTTAGACATGTTGAGCTAAATATTATAAGTAAAATATATGAACTGTTTTGGCATTATTTAAAAAGGAAAAGTGTGGCGATTGACAGTGCCAGAGGTCTCTGTGCTGTATTTTCCATCGGGTTTACTTCCCCAATGTAAATTCTTATTTTGACTATAAATTGCTAACATCACGACTCTGGTCACATAGACTGACCCCAAACCAGAATCCTTTGGGCTGATTTTTCTTCCCATAAGGATCAAGTGTGTTCCAGAAGTTGTGAAACCAAAAAAAAAAAAAAAAAAAAGATACCAATTTCCACTCTGGTGAAAAAGGCCTCAAATGGCAGGGATTTCCCGTGAATCTTTGTAGATGAAAGGGTTGCAATTTCTCACAGCCTTCTTGAGAGGTAAACAAATTTTACTGTTCCCTATACCTCAAAATGGGAGAGAGGAAGGAAACAGATTTTCAAGGAACCCATGCTAGTTAATGATTGCATTTGCTAGCAGCATCTTCAATCTACAGAGAACATATAGGCCAGAGTTTCCCCAGTCAGCCCCAAACTTTTGAATGTTTTATGTTGTCTGTCTAGTTGCTATGGAGCATCAGTGAGAAAACCAAGAACTGAACTGGAGAGTTTACAACACAGAAAATGATCAGCATTTCTTCCCCTGTTGGATAATTCTGTTTAGTCACAAGGACCTGGGTAAAATCCATGCTCTGCCACTTGCTGGATGTTTGTGCCACTAAAAAAGACTCACTGATGTATAAAATAGAAGTAACAGTACTACCTGCCTGACGTATTGGTCTACTAGGTTCTGACCAGCATAGAACCTAAACAAAAGAAATGCTCATTAACAAAGGTAAAATGACTTTTCACCAGAAAACACATCAAAACAAGTTTAAATTTCAGAAAAATGTGATTTGTGAAAGATGCTGAAATTTTAATAAAGATTTTGGAAAAGACCATCTAATGGATGAAAGTATCTGGTAATATTGGAGCTCCGCGATGATTTCCTGAGTGGGAATGCTTTTATAAGAATGAAAATAAGGTGACTGCTGTCTTTCAGGATGACTTCTGCTTATTTAGTGAATAACTTTATCAGTGAAATTAGGAGTATTATGACTATTTGTTTAAGACTATTTGATTCACAATCCATTATACTAACATTAGTTATTGCAAATAGGAAAAAGACTTTACAGGTGGAAATTATTAAATAGAAAAATAGCAATTTGATATTTGCAGGTGGTTTCGTGGTTACAGGAGAGGATTTTCTTTACTTTCAAAGATTCACTAATGAGATCCATTGTTCAATGACTCGGTACCTTTCACTCCATGTTGGAATCTAGTATAAGGCATTTTACTAAGAGCAAGGAGTCTGTGTAACTTGGGGTTTGGGTGAATCCATGGAAGAATGATCCTTGCTAAGTAGCAGCAAGTAAAGAATATCTTTCTTTTCTAAGAAATAACTCAATATTGATTTACAAACTCTTCATTGAGGACTACACTTGTAAGGACTTCTTTGGCCAAAGTCCTGTCATAGGTACCGAAAGTATAGTTCTTCTAGTCCACCAAACATTTCAGTTCAGAATAAGTGACAAGATGTTATCTGATCAACCTGGGAAAGACTGGGTTAGGGACAGAAGAAAATACAAACTAATAGCAAAAGCTATTCAGCCTGGAGCAATGTATTATAGGAAAATGAGTTGAACTTACCTGATAGACTCTGAGGACCTCATTGCACAGTAAAATCATTCATATTCATTATGTTCTTCTGAGTCATTAAGAAAAAGCTACCTCACAGAATTTTATAATCAGAACACAACTTAGAGGTCATCATGTCTCCCCCATCTCAAATCACTGCTGAAAATTAAATTAAGTTTCTCCTCTTCTGCTAAAATTAAAGTGAATTCCAGCATGCATGAAGTAGATAGTTTACTCTCATTTTAGACAGCTCTGAGGGTGGTAAAAAAATCTCCATATGTTTCACTGAAATCTGCCTTCCTGTTAATTTCCTCCCACAGGGAATTCCTGAGAGGATGGGATTAAAATACTATCTTCCCTTCAAACCTTGAACTCTATTTGATATTGGAGGAGGGGATAGGAAAATGTGTCTGCAGGAGCTTTCACCCTTTAAGATTGCTGAGGTGCAAGAATTTTTTAAAATACTGAACAATACCCCCTACAGGTATCCTATCACTTGTTTTATACCTGAATGCCCATATGCTGAGCTAGAGCTATGCCAGGCTCTGTGGTGATCTGTCTCATGCATATTTATGAATACAATTCACAGGAATATTTTTCCTCCTTGAGGATGCAAATGTACCAGAGTGCACAGTCATTTTGAGGTCCATTCTAAGGTTCATCTTGTATAATTCATAGACACAAGAAAAAAATTGCAAAGATCATTCTAGAATAAGAGTGAACTTCACCTAGAGTCAGAAAGGAACTCCTTACATGATGGGGTAGAAGCTAAAATGAAGCTTAAATTCTCTCAGGTCTGGGGTCAGCCATACTAATCAGTTTCAATTGCTTACTAAACACAATGATTTTCTAATCTTTCCTAATTCTAATCAGCTTGAAGATCCGCATCCTTATTTTTCTTATCCATATTCATTCTTCTAACCAAGTTCATAAATGTGTTCCATTCTTTGAAAACTTCTGTTTTCAAAACTGCGCCTTTCAGCACCCTATCCAATTACCCATACATCATGGAGCGTCTACTGTCTCAGAAATGTGGTTGCTCAGAAATATGCTTCTCCCTCACCTTCCATTAACCCCCTCCATGCACCAGGAAGCTATGTTGGTTGGTTACTCAGTGAACTAACACTTTAGTCAATATAATGTGACAGGCACACAGTTAGGATACAAGAGTAAACAAGAAAACTTAAATCTCCTGTGTAGTACTCGTGTGGTCTCGTGGCAGAGACAAATAAAATGCAGGCATTTTTAAGAGTGCATGATGGATGTAGTGATTGAAGAAGTATACAAGTTGTTATAAAAGAACCTACATTAGAAGCAGTTACCTGGAAGATTTTCTAGAGGGAAAAGTGGAGATCTGAGGACTGGCAGAAATTAAATACATGAGGAGACACAGGTTGAAGACAAAGCACATACTTGTTTTACAAGTCCCAGGGATGAGAACAAAATAGATTCAGAAAACTCACAGAAGTTCCTCATGATTGGAACAGGAAATGGGAAAAATCATGCCGCAAGAGCAAAAGCTGAACAAGTGAGCAAGAGTAAATTCACCAAGAAATTTGTAAGCTATAGTAAAGAGTTTGGGGATTATTTCAAGAGCAATGAGACCTCATTAAAGGGTTTAAGCAAATAGTAACATGATTAGATGTGGTAGCAGAACTCTGGCTGCATTGAGAAGTAAGTATGTCAAGGGTATACAATTTCTAAAATAAGTTCACCAAAGTAGTATTTTGACCAAAATAATGGAATCATTGAATGGAAAAATAAGATATTACAGAAACAATACACACACACACACACACACACACACACACGCACGCACGCACACACACACATATTTCCCAAATTAATGTATAGTTTAAGAAAAAATTCTAGAGATATAAGTATATAAAATATTTATAGTTTTTTTAAAAAGACGATAAGACTGTAATATCTACAATAATGGTGAAGTTAGAATGGACATGCTGACCAGTGGGACTTAGCTTGACAACAGAGCCCAGCATGTGTGTCTTCTTTTTTCATTTTCAAAGTTTTGAGGCAACATTGGTAGAACACCGTATATGATTCTGGGTGTAGTTCACAACTCTTCAAATATGTGTTACCACACCACATCCAAGGCTCCTACAGTTAGTTCTCTGCCACAGTCCATTGTGCCCCTTTCTCATTTTGTCCCACCTTCAACTCTACATTCAGATTGCTGGGCTTGTTTTGGTCTGATTTCTGTCTGTATCTTTATTTTGGCTCTCTGTATTCCAAATATAAGTGAAATCATTCAGTATTTGCCTTTCTCCTTCTGACTTATTTCACTTAGCATAATCCCCTCCAGTTCCAACCATGTTGTCACAAATGGCAAGAGTTTGTCATTATTTTTATCACTGAGTAGTATTCCATTGTGCACCTGTATCACATTTTCTGGATATATGCATGTGTCATGTTGTTTACATACATTGGCTATTGTAAATAATGCTGCAATGAACATGGGAGTCCATACGTTCCTTTGTATTAGAGTTCTCATATTCTTCAGATTTATGCCAATTAGTAGAATTGCTAAATTATATGGCAGATCTATTTTAATATTTTGAGAAACACTCATATAATTTTCCATAAGAGCTGGACTAGTCTACATTCCCACCAACAGTGTAAGAGAGTTCCTTGTTTTCCACATCCTTGTCAACACTTGTTGTTTCTGGTCTTTTTAATGCAGGCCATTCTCACAGGTGTGAGATGATATCTCATTGTGGTTTTGATTTTTCCTGTGATAACCTGATTCTCTTAACCACTATTTCATATGGACTTTGCTTATTCAGCTACCATACTCTGACAGAGCCTGTCAGTTGTCCTTTTAGTAACAGAAACCCCATCTCTGCTCTGCCTCTGTGTTTTAGTAGGACATGGCCACCTCCATAGATACTGTTTTTCAGCTTCCTTTGCATCCACAGGTGGGGTGGTATATTATGCTATTTGGGGCAATGTCATGTAATAGAGTATAGTGTGAAATTCCTGGTCATAGCTTTAAAATAAAGCTTCTATCCTTCCCCACATACCTTTCTTTCTCTCTCGTCTCAGATTGAGGAAGTAAATGGTTATTACAGAGCTCCAATCAGGTGGACACGGGTAGCCCCAAGAGATGATGGAAGGACACACAGCAGTCTCTGGCATCCTGGTCCAGCGTGACTACTCTGTTAAAATCAAATAATCAAAATAATCAAATCAAACAAAACCATTTAAACCACATAAAGCAACACCAAATCTAGTTTATTTCATGGGCACAAATGAAATTGAACCGGTAATTTCTCATAAATCCCTCTGATAATGAAAGAATAACATGTCATCTTCCTGAAAGAACATAAGATAGGAAACCCCTATGAAATAACAAGTCACTGTAATATTAAATCACTTCCTCATTTTTACTCTATAGGTGACATTGTGCCTCTAATTCATGAGCTATTTTTCGTACATAATGAACTGTTATTAAATACTCATTTACTGATCTGGTTTTAATTTGTAGTGTGTTTGGCTCTTTGACTGGGCTCTATGATACAATATATTAGTCTGTACCCTAACTAATGCAAATAATTGCTAACCTCAAATAATTAATTGACATCCATCATGGTTGCTCCAATAGAAAGAATATTAACATTTTTAAGGATTTTGTTCCTGAGACAGATATTAGTCATTATTAACTAATAAAAAGACATTATGATGATAATTTCATTTCCCAAGTAATTCTGCTTCTGGAGGAAGATGAACTGGTCTTACAAATGTAAGTGTTCTTGCTTCAGACTATCATCTTACACATTTAGTTACTGTCAGTTCACCTCTGACTAGTTGTGTGGACAATGTGCAGTTTCTCATCCTGTAAGACAGAGTCAGACTGATCCCTATTTTTAAAAAAATCATTAAAGTTTTAAAAGACTTACTTTTCCCTCATTTCCCCCAAAGATTATACATATAAATGAATAGCCAAATGAGAGCTATTTGAACTTAATTTTCTATGCAAAAAAAAAAACAACAGAAATAAGGAAAAGAGGCAATATCATATTAGTGTTATCTCCTTTATGAATCATTTTTGCAACAAAATGATTCTCTGAACTGCATGTTATTTTCAGCACCTTATATTTTGCACAAGTGTCATAATTTTTAGCTTCTTTTTTACTTTGACTTATTTAACTTGTTCCTTTTTTGTACCCCGCTCTTAGGTAGACTACAGGAGAAAGGGAGAAGTTATTTATGTCAATTTCTAGCTATAATAAGGTAACATGTTTTATTTGACAATAAAAGCTGGACAGCAGCTGGCAGTATAAATTCATTTTCAAATAGTCTTGGCAAACAATTGAATTCAACTTCCACAGCAAAACTTGAGCAGACCTCAAATGGCTGCTTTGGGGCCCACTGAAAATTTTGATGTTCTAAATTACTCTTCTTAGGATTCACATGCTGTGAGACATTCATTTTACTTTGCAGTAAAACAATATAGAGAAGGGGTATCAGAGTGTGGTGTTATTGGCTATGCAGGGCTGGGGGGGAGGGGCATCCAAACATAGGGCAAACTAAGGTCTTGCCTCTATTCCCAAGACAAGACTTTTGATGAAATGATTGCACTACTAAAGAAGTGCCATCAATCACTGCTCAGATGTTTAAATATTACAAATGGAGTCTTTGCCTCTTCCATTGCATAGTTTCACCATCTGTCTCAACAAAGAACATTTGGGAATTTTTTTCTATGCTGTGTAATCTTCTATTATGGGGCTTTCCACAAAGGATTCTTATTTGCCTCTCAACTGAACTAAATTTGATCATTTTAATGATCTAGTAAAAGGATCTAGCAAAAGAATTTGCATGACTAATTTTCCCCAATCCAAGGAGTTGTTTTCAACATATAGTAATGCTCTTACCATTTGGGTAAGCAGAGCAGAAACATTTATTTCAGAAAGACAAAAAACTCTTTCACATATACCAACTCTGACCACCTTGTAGAGAATGATGTCAGTGCTCTTCTTGAGGAGTCAAGGAAACAAAATGCAGACACTCGGAGAGTTAGCCATTCAAAATCCAATAGAGTGAAGAGCATTGTCCAAGAACTTGCTAGCTATTATTTTATATCACACAAGTAACAAGAGATTCCCAAAAGAGGCTTCAGTATTCTGTAATGCATTCATCAATGACTATGAGCTCTGAACCAAAAGTGGACTCAGATCAGCTATTTATCATGAACAGAGTTAGAGTTTATAATTTTATTTTCAAAGCATCAGTTGTCAAGTTGCTAATGCTAATCATAAAGATTAAAATCTTGAAGATTTTTCTTTAAGATTAAAATCTTTGAAAGGCTACTGAGATCTTCACTGTGAACATAGAATATGTTTTCCTTACAAGAAGCTTCAGTTGGTTAAAGCCAGGACATAACAAAAAAGGCTTGTGGAAATAACAGGTTTCTTAGAACACCGAGAATGTGTGAGGCATTTACACTAAACTACTGGACGACAGGCAGTTGTCACAATGTTTCCCAAAGGATTCTTTGAAGAACCAAAACCTGTCATAAATGTGAACCTTTATAATTATAGTCACCCAAAACCAAATCATTCTACCAATTTGATGACTAGCAGTTGATTTTTCTTAAAAATAAAAAAGGAAGGATAAATATTGTATTCAAACTAACTAAACATCCCTTTATCTGGTGATTTGTACCAATAGTTTTGGAGTTAATACATCTCAAAATGCAGAGGTGAAAGAAAAGTTCAAGTAAGAAGGATCTAAATGTTCCCACTTTCAAGAAAAGGGTGTTTACAGGAATAAAAATAAAAAACAGAGCTTCTTGACTATCAATCAGTATTCAGGCAGCTTCTGAAGTGTGATTTCCTGCCAAAAACCCCAGAAGGCTCACATGCTTCGAAGCAAGAAAAGCTGAAACTATATGCCTACTATATGCCAGGCAGTGTGCTAATTAAACACTTTACATATTTATTACATTTCATTCTCAAAACAATCCCATGAGGCAGGAATTATTATTACCACTTAACAAATGAGGAAATGGAGATTGAGAGAGCACACATAATGCCCAAGATGACAGTCATAAATATAAAAACGCAGACTCAAAACCAAGTCTAGATGAATCCAAAGTCCATTTTTCTACTCGCTCATAAACTGAATGTCTGTAAATATAGACTAGACATTTTCCTATTGTAAAAATGACTTCCTATGACTTTATTCAAAAAGCTAATACAACAGAACCCTAAAGACACCCCCCAAGCCTCTTTAGCAAGCTGGAGGCTAAAGACAAATACCACTGAATTTGCTGTTACACTGAAGTTTTTCTTATGTTACCCCTGACTTCTCCACCTCCTCCCACCGTTCCTTAGCTAGCTCAGTGCCTTCAGTGTACTGTCCCCCAGAAGATATCCAAATCCTAGTCTCCAGAACCTATGAATACAATATAGCAGTTTACATAGCAAAAGGAGCACAGCAGATGAGATTAAGGCCTGGGTGGGAGGATTGCCCCAAAGGTCAAAGGGCAACCAAGTAATCACAGATTCTTTTTGTGGTTTTTTTACTGTATTTTAAAAAATTTAATTTATATCCTTTACATTATTGTGTATCCCCCATAGGTTTCCCATCACCAATTCACCCGTGAACCATCACCAGAGACCCTTGTGTTCTTTTCTCCCCTGTTTTGGTCTCTCTTCCCCCTCCTCCCCTGTAGAATGTCTCTTATTTGTGGTTGCCTGCTAGTTTTTGCTTTTGTTTATGTTTTGTGTGCTATTTTCGCTTTCTGATTTCTCCTTTGACTCTCTTATATTCCTCCTATAAGTGATACCATTCAATGTTTTTCTTTTCCTTCTGGCTTATTTTGTTGAGCATGATCCCTTCTAGCTCCATCCATGTTGCAGATTCCTTGACGAAGCTAGAAAGGACAGGGAAGCCAGTGCCTACAGAACTAACAAAACCTTGCCAATATCTGAATCTGAGAAGTTCTGATCTCCAGAATTGTAAGATAATAATCTGTCTTGGTTTAAGTTATTTGGTTTGTGTTCATTTATTACCAAACCAAGAGGAAATGAAAAGACAAAGTCCTTGCCTTGATCCCCTTTGCTAATTTTGGCTAAGATTTTGTGCTCAAGTCTAGTAAAAGGTCTTTATTTTGGTTTCAGTCTCTTGAGACTGCCTTGCTGAGTTCCTCAAATCTTAGTCTAGAGATCAATTTTTGTCCCAGTGATTTAAAAAAAGAAGCACAGGGGAAGGAAGGAGATAGAGAGTTCTGGCACAGGAGTTTGGGTGGAGGGTGAGTGAAGCATGTGCACATATGGAGGAGTAAAAAGTAATGTTTTATTGACTAGAAAATTTAAAAAAAAAGTGCAGCTGGGAAAAAGAAGGTACTCATAGTTATTATTACATACTTCCTAATGAACCAATGGTAAGAACAAAAGTAAACAATTCTATAGATTTTGAAAACATTCTCAAGTCAAATTGATACCGGGCAAATGGGGCTTTAAAATTGCCAAAGTGCCCCAATTGCTTACTGGTCACTATCTTGGTTCTGCACCCATGGCACAATTACAAGACTACTCAGGCTTAGGAAACAATAACAATGGGATTTATTTAACAAACAGAGAAAAGCAAAGAATTACTAAAGTCAACATATTGCCATTTACCTTACTTAAAGCAATGTCCAGTCCTTTAAGTCCCAGAAAAGTAACAAAGGAGGCATCTTCCCACCATTACTGGTGTGGAGCTCCTCTTCCAAACAATAGGCCACGTTTCCAAAATGGCATTTTCCTTCTTCTGCAGACACGCAACAGCCAGAGTGTCGTCACAAGGACGACACAGAACACAACTGGAGATGCTCCCGTAACTGCCATGGTGCCCCAGCATAGCACCAGGCCAACAACACTGCAAATAGCAACTACAGTGGCCAGACAGCCCAACAGACTGCACTCACGCATTTTAGGAAGGCGCCCGCTTGGGGCCTCTGCCTTCTTCCTTCGGCTGCAGTAAAGACAAAACTGGGAGCAGTTTCCCTCACTCGGCTACTTGCAAAGCCTCCAAAGTCGCTGGTACCGAAGTCAATGAAGATTCCAAAAACACTCAATCTATATCCTGGCGGCTCAAAACTTCTGGAGTCTGATTTCCAAACTCAATCTTGGCAGCTACATTTTCTGCCACTGATTTCTCTATTCCTTCAGCATTGTGACTGCCTCTTCCATTCCTATATCATGGCGACTGATTCTTCTTTTTCTACATCATGGCTACTGAATTCCCCTTCTCCTTCAGTCCCTTTTATTTCTCATCAGACTCTCCACCCCAAACTGCAAACTTAGCATTTTTCCCTGGGGCTATTCATTCTCATCAGCAAACCGCTCTAGGGGGCACCAACTTTACTGGACTTTGGGCTCAGCCGGTTACAAAATGAAGTTTGATTCTAAGATGTATTGATGTTTATGATCGTTTAGGTGAAAGTATAGTGCATATAAACAAGGGTATGGAGTGACAGCTGTAACCCAAGATACCTGGGTGCTCTTAGCACTTGAGAGCTGGGCTTCTGCTTGTTTTTTTTTTTTTTTTTTTTGAACACTTCCCTCTTGGAGGGGTCTGAAGTCTGAGCTACAGCTCTTCCTCCCAAATGATTTCCCAGGTGGACTGTCTTATTCTGAATTTCTTGTGTTCCAACTATAGTGTTTTTATCTTGAGGTTTGTATTTTTATTATTTTTTTTATCAGTGAAAAGTAGTGTACCAGATTGCTTGAGCTTTGTCTAGCTACTGTGTTCCCCAATGTAAACAATTTCTACTTCACAAGGTTCCCTCTCCAACTCCCTTTTTCTTTTATGAAAACAGTGAGAACATTCTCTCCTTTACTGCTCTGTAAATCATAGTATATAGTAAATCATAGCTCTATATAGGTCAAGAGAGGAAGTATAAGCTATCTATAATTTTGTTGGATCCAGGATTGGTGTCTATCTTGGACAGTTTTCATGATGAGATCAATATTTACTTTTTGTAAGTTATCTGTAACCAGAATACTTTGTAATTTAGTCTTCTGACTTGGCTGCTTGAACCTAGTGGCAGATGCTCTCCTGAGGTTTATTTTTGTCGTAGGAACAAGATGATTTCAAGCTCCAGCAGAAAATGCAATTTATTAACTCACATACCTGGCACGTGCATGGGCTTTAACTTGGCTGAAACTCAGGACTTAAACCACATTGTTGGGCTTCTTGCTCCCTCTCTCCAGTTCGTAGGTCTTTTCCCACTATGGGCTGACCTTATCCATTTTTCCTACAGATGAGCCTCTTCTGGGGAAAACGACAGATGATGGCTGCTAACTCATACATCACAGCCCTTTACATTTTCCCACTTGCCCTCTTAGCTATCCTAAAGGAAGGAAACTTCTTTACATTTCTTTCTGGACAAAGGATCCTGAAGGACAGGATCCTTTCTACAAATGAGGAAACTGAAATGAAGTCGATATATAAACTCAACTCACTCCAGAGCAGTGTTCTTGACCACAGCACTACACTGTAATGACTCTAATATAATAACGAAGGCTAAAATGTAATGCAATCCAATTTAATTCAATTCACCCAACATTTATTGCCCACCACTGTTGCTCAAGTACTGTGTTTAGCTCTAGGAAAACAAAGATAAACAGAGATGAGTCTTTTCCTAAAACTCACCACCTTATATTCTTTTAGGAATTTGCCACCTGTATTGCACGTCTCGCCCCCATCTCCTTGCCTCCATTACACGTTTGGGTTCAGTACTATATCACTCCAACTAGCCAAGATAGAACCATTTAATTAAAGGCTAACCTAACCAACCACAGTGCCTCATTGTCCTGGAATCAGTAATTGGTCCAGGAATGAGCATACAGTTTGAGACCAAGCAGAGTTCTTTTCTGTTGTTAACATATAGCTGCAGGCAGAAAGAAGTTAGAGTTAAGGAACCAATTTCTTTCCCACCCCAATCTCAAATAGATAAGCAACTTTCCCAGAAAAATTTATAGTAAAATCCATCCTTTACCTATTGGTAAACATTAGCTGTTCATATGTGTTTGAATATGCTTCAAGCTCTGATTTTTTATTTTTCCTAATTATATTTATTGAGGCAAAGCTGGTTTACATCAGCATATTTGTTTAGGGATTAGAGATCAGACCTCTACAAATACATGTTTTCATACTATGCTCACACCAACCATCCTCCATGATGTTCCATCAGTTTTTTTGTTTAATTTTAATTTTATTTTTAAAATTTATGTCCTTCACATTATTGTATAGTCCCCATAGTTTTCCCACCACCAACTCACCCGTGAACCATCAGCATAGTCCCTTGTGCTCTTTTCTACCCTGTTTTGGTTTCTCTTCCTCCCCCTCCCCTGTAGAATGTCTCTTATTTATGGTTGCCTGCTAGCTTTTGTTTTTGTTTTTGTTTTGTGTGCTATTTTCTCCCTCTGATCTCTCATTTGGGCCCCCTATATTCCTCCTATAAGTGAAACCATTCGCTATTTTCCTTTTTTCTTCTGGCTTATTTTGCTGAGCATGATCCCTTCTAGCGCCATCCATGTTGCTGCGAATTGCATTAGTTTATCATTTTGATTGCTGAATAGTATTCCCAAATGCCCAAAAATTAATGACTGACTCAAGAAGATGTGGTACATGTACACAATGGTAACATTAGTTTTGCATTCAGAATCTGAGGTTTTATATTGGTTTTGTCCCTATCTTTGTTTTGTTTCCTTATATTCCACATATGAGGAAATCATTTAATATTTCTTTCTTCATCTTACTTATTTCATTTAGCATAATCCCTTCAAGTTCATCCATATTGTTGCAAATGGCAAGATTTCACTGAGTATTATTCTGTTGTGCTTATATGGTACATCTTCTTTATTTATTCTTCATATGAACGATTTGAACTTTTGAATCTGTGTGTAGTATACGGAATTCTAAGATGTTTTTAAATTTTTTTAACTTGAAATATTTCTCAAATGTTTCTTCATATTTCACTGCTCTTATTAGATGTACAGGTTTTGTGTGTGAAGTATAATGGAACCATTTTCCAGTTTATTTGTATGTAACACTTCCTCTTGTTTTCTAGTGGAAACAGCATTGACTAGACTGTCTTACCAACACACACACAACAATGCATTCATGCAATGTACATACCATGCAAATATACAAAAAAGTTGGTGCTTTCTACAGTAAAAGTCACCATTATACAAAATTTACTGATGTCCACTACTAGTCTGCTGGACAGATAGTCCTCACACTGGTGAAAGTCAAGAGAATGTCAAGCATATGAAAGGAAGAATCACACATAGTTATATGTTTATATAAAATTGTAGGTCATAAAAAGTGTGTGTGTAACCATTCACTGAGGCTGCTGCATCTTAGACATCTATGGTGGAAGGGTTTGAGTAGAACAGAATTATGTCACTGGGCTAGAATTCCTTTCTCTTTCTCATGTCCTCATTCTCCCCTTCTAGTCCTTACAGTGCTTTTTTTCATCTTTATGAGCTCATTAAGGAATAAACTTTATTGAGTTTCATACATAGAGAGAAATTGGAAGAAATTACTTCTAACAATGAAAGTCAATGTTTTTGCAGTAGAAAATCAACTGGAAAAATTTAGCTTATATAAACTTATATTGCCGTGACTGCTAAAAAAATCAGCTTGGAATCTATGGATAAAGTGATCCATTAAGCTTTTATGTGCAACCTCCTCTAGTCAGTTTGGTTTCTTTATGGTTGATGGTACATGTTACTTAAGGGTTTTCACTAGGACAAACTTCAGCCTGACTGTTCAGATCAAGAGGTGAGAAAGGAGCGAGAGAATAGCAGCCAGGAAAAACGGTTCACTTGCCCTCTCCTAACTTGGAGATATTTTTTGATGTTTCTTTTACTCTATTTTTAGTTTACCTAAAAATTTTCATGGATTTGAGCAGCCTAAATTCTGTGATTCTAAAAATAGTTGTAAATTTTTTAAAGCTATAGGAAAGGAATATTTTTCAATTTCTTTTATCTCCATTTTCTTCCTCTAGTCTTTTCCTCACAAACTTTAAAAAAAATTAAGTCTTAAATAATGGTATCAGAACTCTATTATGTATCTTGATGGTTTTTTTCTTTCTGCCTGTCAACCAGTGTAGTTTAAACCAGCTATCAAGAGTTAACTTTTCAGCTTGTCTTTATCTATTAATTTAGTTATTTTATATTCCACATATTAGTGACACCATCTAATATTTAATTTTTCTCCTTCTGACTTA
>PVIJ01016880.1:0-31280 GCA_004024925.1 Scalopus aquaticus | reverse complement strand
ACATTCCCACCAGCAGTGTAGAAGAGTTCCTTTTTCTCCACATCCTTTCCAGCATTTGTTGTTGCCTGTATTTTTAATGTGTGCCATCCTCACAGGTGTGAGGTGGTATCTCATAGTGGTTTTGATTTGCATTTCCTTGATTATAGGTGATGTTGAGCATTTTTTCATGTATCTGTTGGCCATTTGCTTTTCTTCTTTGAAGAAGTGCCTTTTGAGCTCTTCTGCCCATTTTTTGACTGGGTTATTGGCTTTGTTTTTGTTGAGTTGTGTGAGTTCCTTGTAAATTTTTGTTATCAGTCCTTTATCAGATGCATTGTGTGCAAAGATCTTTTCCCAGCTGGTAGGGTGTCTGTTAGTTTTGGTTAATGTCTCTTTTGCTGTACAGAAGCTTCTTCATAAATAAATAAATCTTAAAAAATAAAAAGAAAGCACACAGGCTAGTAAAAGCTGATCATGCGACAATGGTATGAGGAACAAGGTCCGGAGGGTGGGATAGGAGTGGGGGACAAAGTTTTACGAGGCACAGGGAAGGGGACATAGTGACCACACGCCAGAGACACTTGCGTCAGTCAAGTATTTGATGTTATCACAGGCAGAGTAACCCTGAGACCACCCTGGAGATAGTCACGTAATCAGGTCAACAGCAGCCTAGGTGTTCCCGGGCCTGCCTCATGGTACGGGCTATGCTCCGTAGGTAGTCAAGGAATGATCTGCTGTGATTTGCAGATAGCAAACAGGTCAGTTGCCCATGACTGGCCCACTAGTAGCCAGCTCATAGGACCTATACCAACCTGAAAGTTCCCCAAACCCAAACTTTTGGGATTTTTATAGAGATTCCATCATGGAGGCATACGCCATCATTAATTCCATTTTTAGCCACTCCTGGTCTCTGAGAATGAAGGGTAAGGCTGAAAATTCCAAACTTCTACTCATGGCTTAGTCTTGCTGGTGCTCATCCTCTATCTAGGAGCCTGCTCAGAGTAACCTTGTCTCCTGTTACCCTGATGCTCCTATCACAAAGGAAAATACAAGGGATTTGGGAACTCTTAAGAACCTGTGTTCAGATTTGGTTAAACAACAATTAGGACCAAAGATACTCTTAGTTCACTCACTGCTTAGAAGATTATCAGGCAGTCTATACCAGGAACTGGGGGCAGAGGTTTGTGTGTTTACTCACTAGATCACCAGTTACAAAGCACATGAATGGATAGAAACCAACAGACAGATGGGAGAGATGCAGAGGCCGAGGTGGAGGCTCCATCCCCTCCCCAAGAGTGCCATTGTCCCCATATATTTTTTAAAGATTTGTTTTTATTTATGCTTACAAAAACTGGGGTGTAGGCCAGAGGTGCGGAGAGTGAGAGGATTCACCAGAGACAGAGTGGGGAGCAGAACAGGCAGATTGACTGAAATACACTGCTGAGGAGTGCAGCAGGCAAGACAGGAGAGGTCTGCTGCGCCATGTGGGATGCTCCCTAGCTGGGGATTGAATTCTCGCTGCAGTGGCTGGCCATAGCTTCATAGTGCCAAGACTTTAACTCCTCCACCACCAGGGAAGCCCTGTCCTCCATATCTTTTTTTTTAAATTTTTTATTTATACACAAGCTGGGGTACAGGCCAGAGGCGTGGGGCGGCGAGAGGGTTCACCAGAGACAGAGCGGGTAGCAGAATAGGCAGATCAGAAATACACTGCTGAGGGGAGAAACGGGCGAGGCAGGAGACGTCTGCCGCGCCATGTGGGATTCTCCCTGGCCAGGCGTCGAACTCGCGTCACCACTGCCGACAGCTCCACAGCGCAGCGCTTAACCGCTGTGCCACCAGGGAGGCCCAACCTGTCCTCCATATCTTCATGTATTTACCAACCCACAAGCTCTGTATACAATCTTTATATATAGATGATGCTTTACAATATATATAGTGCATTACTATACACTATAGTATTCAATATCAATATCAATATATTCAGTATTCAGTATCAATATATTGTATTGATTATACACTATATAATCTCAGTCTATAATTTTCTTGTGACATCTTTATCTATCTTAATGTGGGGGTAATTCTGGTCTTGTTAAAAGTGTTCCTTTCTCTTCTATTTGTTGCAAGAGTTAGCTGAGAATTGGTATTAATCAATCTATAAGTGTTTGACAGAATTCACCAGTGACACACTGAACTTTCTTTGTTGGACAGTTTATGTTAACTGATTCTATCTATTTTATAGGTCTGTTGAGATTTTCTATTTCTTCTTAGGTCATTTCATGTCATTTGCTTGTTTCTGGAATTGTTCCATTTCATATAGGTTATCTAATTTGCTGGTATACAAGTTTTTATAATATTCTCTTGTTATTTTTTGCATTCATATATAATCAATAGTATGTCACTTCTTTTCTTTTAGATCTCAGTTATTTGCATCTCTTCTCTTTTTTTCTTTGTCAGTGGAGCTAAATATCCACTGATTTTGCCTGTCTTTTCAAAGAAGCAACTTTGGGTTTTCTTGATTTCAATGATTCTATTATTTCTCTACTTATCTCTGTTCTAATCTTTTTATTTCCTCCCTTCTACTCCATTGGCTTTTGTTTTCCTTTTCTACTTCCTCAAAGTCTAAAACTAGATTATTAATTTGAGATATTTCTTCATTTTCAATGGAGCCACTTAGAGTGGATGGGTTCTGAGCAGGGGCAATTCATCAGCACTATCCAGGCTTGCCCTGTGTGTCGGGAGCAGCTTGAGTCTAGGGAAAGCCTAGGGGCTTCTCAGGTCATTTTTTTTTAAAGATTTATTTATTTATGCATACAAGCTGGGGTACAGGCCAAAGGCATAGGGTGGGGAGAGGGTTCACCAGAGACAGAGCGGGGAGCAGAACAGGCAGATTGATGAAAATACACTGCTGAGGGGAGCAGCGGGAGAGGCAGGAGAGGTCTGCCGCACCAGGTGGGAATCTTCCTGGCCAGGTATCGAACTCAAGTCGCAGCTGCCAACAGCTCCGCAGCGCAGCGATTAACCCGCTGTACCACCAGGGAGGCCCTCAGGTCATTTTTTTTTTTAAGATTTATTTATTTACACATCCAAGAGCTGGGGTGTAGGCCAGAGGTGTGGGAGGGTGAGAGGATTCACCAGAGACAGAGTGGGGAGCAGAACAGGCAGATTGACTGAAAGACACTTCTGAAGGGAGCAGTGGGTGAGGCAGGAGAGGTCTGCTGTGCCATGTGGGAAGCTCCCTGGCTGGGTATTGAACTCCTGCTGCGGTGGCTGCTGATAGCTTCATAGTGCTGAGACAACCCCTAGCGCCACCAGGGAGTCCCTCTCAGGTCATTTTTGAGCATAAGTCTTGGTTGGATACATGTGGATTTCTAAATTCCCTCCAGGTACACAAATGCTTTTGAATGTCCTGATTTCCCAAAGAAACTCTTGCAACTTTCTCCCCTAGGATTTAGGGGGGATGAGAACCATAATCTTTGGCCCCAGGTGTCTGCCAGTTGGCGGTTCAACTTGCAGAATTTTTTTGTATGATTGCCCCCATTTTTCTCACCTGGGTCCCCATTTTTCTCACCTGGGCAGTGAGTTAAGCCATTCAGAAATAGGTGACTGCACAGAGAGTTGTCAGTACTTCAGAAAGCCTCAAACACATTTGAATAGGCAATAATTTGTGACTAAGATTTGCTTTGCTATCTTCAGAGGCAGGGACCCAGACTTGAACCAGGAACACAGTTCCAGCTATTTCAACACTGCAGCCATGCTGGGAGGGGGTGGAAAAGGACAAGTAAATATGCCCCAACATGTTCCTACCTTTTATTTTTTTAAGTTTTCTTTTTCTTGCTTCTACATTTCTCTCATTGTTGCAAAACTTTGTTGTTTTTCAGAATTCTTTATTCTAACAATAATGCCTGATCATTTTTGCTTGTTTGATATTCCTGTGGGGGAAGTAGAAGCCGTGGACTTCACCATCTTGATGGACTTTCAAATATGCTTAACCTAAAATCATGTATGTGTGTATTATGTATATACACACGTATACATGTATACATATGTATTTATGCATAATAAAAGCATGTAGGAGGATGGCGAATTCTCAGTTTCAGTAGAGGCTTCCTGAGATGGGGGCAAGGAGTATAATGGGAGGCAGGGTTCTACACAGGGGCGTCAGTTCTCTCGGGAATGTTCTTTCTTTACCAGTGTGCTGGGTAGGTGGGTGATTTTTATTTTATGACTGATACTGTTGTGTGTATCTGAAATAGTTCATAAATGAAATATAAAACCAATTGGAGAAGGATTGGTTGATTCTTAGCAAGTTAGTAATCAAATTACCCACATGACCCAACAATTCCACTCTTTGTTGTAGACCCAAGAGAACAAAAAACAGGTGTTCAAATAAAAATTTATACACACATGTTAATAGCAGCATTATTCACAATCACCAAAACATAATAGTAATATTGTATGATTCCATTTATATGAAATAACCCATAAATCCATAAATATAGTAAGTAAAATTGTGGCTTCCAGAAAGTGGAGGAGAGGGTGAAAGAGGGACTGCTCATGTGGATTGGGCTGCTTTTGAGGTGATGAAATGTTCTGGAACTGATACCAGGGCAAGACAGGCATTTTCCCACTGCTGTCTAAGCACTGAGAACCATTAGGAGAATGTGCCTGTTTTTACCCACCCTTGCCCAAAGTTGTCACCTGTGGGCAGTCCCTCCCTTGGGTGCCAGCCATGTTAAATAGTCTAATAGGCAGGTATCAACTAGGGTGGGGACCCTAGAGGGGATATAAGGCAGGGTAGATGCCATCTGAGGACCCCCGCCCCGACTCCCCGCACATTCCAAGATCCCTGGATGCCAACTCTTGAACTCATGCTACCCTGCACCTGCCTTGGAAAGAAGCAAAGAGCACCAAAGGCCCTGGGCCTAGTGTCTCTGAGCTGTTTGTTGTTGGTGTGGACCAAGGGCTCACGAAGAGCTGTTTATCAGACCATCTGGCATCACCTCCCAGGGCTGTCGTCTGTTGTTTGGTCCAGCATCAGGTGCTGTTCATCCTGACCTTCAGACTGTTGCTCTGGGCAGCTCTGCATGTTGAGTGCTTTCAGCTGCCATCATGAGTTGGCTCCTGGCTGGTCACCTCCAGCTGCCACGAATTCCAGGCCCTCATCGTTGAGACAGCGCCATCTTGAATGAGCGGCCTTTTGTTTGGGACCTCTGAACACTGCAGACACTATCTAGGGTGAGATAGCCTGCCACTTGTGGCCTTGGAAACTCTTTGTTTCCCCTGTTTGTTAAATAACCCCCATTGTTATCGTTCCCTGAACTTAAGTGGTCTTGCAATTGTGTGCGCAGGTAAAGAACCCACAGACAGTAACTGTTCTCTATTGGGCACTGTCCTTGAATGGTTATGGTGCCCTTATAGTCCTGTTTTAGAACTAGATATGAAACAGGGGCGTTCAGGGTAGGAGGCTGGAGGGTAGGATGGAATGGCCAGCCACCCACTTGCCCAGACCCTTATGACAAGAGAGCAGCCAAAAAGTCCCAAAAGGCCAAAAACCAAAATCAAGGTCTGTAGCAATACAACACACACATAATAGGGGTCTATGGGCTATAGCCTAACAAAGGATAGTGCCCGATAAGAGGACAGGTCACTGTCTGTGACCACCCTGAACTCCCCTGTTTCACTCACCTGCACGTACACTTGCAAGAGACCTCAGGCTCCAGGAAGAACAACCATGGGGTTTATTTTACAAACAGGGGAAACAAAGAGCTTGCTATAGTCACAAGTGGCCGGCTCTCTCACCCAATAGTGTCCACCAGAAGTACAAGCAGAGTACCAGTCACCTGTCAACAGAGCTAGACCACACTGACCAGTAGTAAGGGTCACTACTGGTCCCCCAGAGGGGGTGTCAAGAGACATCAAGTGTTAACAGCTCTTTGTGAGTTGTTGGACTATACCAACAACAAACAGCTCTTTGAGACCCCAGGCCCCGGAACTTTGGTGCTCCTTTCAGGCAATGTCAGAGACAGGACTGGAGGCCCAGTCTCCGACAGAGGTCTTCTGCTTCTCTTCCCTCAGTAGTCAGCTGCTGGATGCTTCTATTCTCCTTGCGTCTTTCAGCTTCTTCTTTCTTCTGAGGCTAGGAATAGAGTCTTCCCCTTCTTTCTTCAGAGGCTGGAACAGTCTGTCTCTCAGCTCCCAGTGACTCTGGCTTATATCCTCTTTCAGGGTGCCATGCCCACAAGTCTGAATGGACCATTTAGCACCAGTCAGCTCATAGCTCACAGCTGATTGATCCACTCCACCATCCAGAAAGTATGCATAAAAGGGCAGTTCCTGGGCTCTGAGAAGCAACTGACATAAAAGGGTGGTTGCTGGGTTCTGAGGAGCAACTGCCACAACTGGCTTGTGGTGGAGCAACAGGGTGAGAGCCCACCACTGCTGCCGCCAGCTCCCACTGTTGAGGTGATTAGGTTCCAGTAAAAGACAGAAGTGATGGTTGCACCATATTGCAAGTGTTCTAAATTTCACTGAGTTGTTCTCTTTGAAATGCTTAAAATGATATTTTTAATTTTACATGTATTTTGCCACAATAAAACATTACAAAATTTAAAATAAATAGTGTTTGCTCAAGAAGTAAGCCCTGCCATCAGTTGGGCATTTTGGGGGTGTATTTACATGCTCACAGATATTTTGAGTTTACCTTCGTTCTGAAGAGGTGCTACTAACATTTCCAGGTGAGGAAACCGCCCTTGGCAAGGAAATGATTTGGGGAAGTAAGGCTGTTTTTTGCCCTGTTGCAGGCTGAAGAGAAGCCAGTCCTGGCTTTGAACCATCCACCTGTAACAGATGGCCATGGGCCTAGGTTCACCTTCAAGTTCTTTAGCTCATGTGGGGTCTAGAGTTCTTGTGTGAGACCTTATGACCTTAAGGCCTCTGAATATGCTTTGTCTTCTGCCAGAAATGCTGTTCCCTCTCCTCCTCCCAGTCTGTCAATTTCTTTTCCCACTCAAAAGGTGATCTGGAAGATAATAGGTGTTAAAGAAATATTTGTGGAAAGAATGAATGAGTGGATGAGTAGAGGGATTCTTTTAGAGTGCTTCTCCTGTGAGGAGGGGGAGGAAGAGCTGTGGCTCCTCACCACTGTGGCCTTTCAGGACATTGATGTTGGAGCCTGGCACAGAGAAGCAAGCTACCTGCCCGAGGTCGCAGAGTCAGAAACTGGTCCTGGGTCTCCTGGTCTCCCTTCCCTCAGCTGGGTTCTTCCCACAATGCCCAAGAAGTATAAGCCAGAGGCTGCCCCTGCTGCACAACCTTTCACGTGTATGGTTCACATGAGAAGGTAGCAGAAGGTGCAGCTCCACAATGTGCCTCTTTTATTTTGAGAAAGTGCAGACACGAGAGAAACCCTGAAAAGAGATTAGAAGATAACTTTTTGTTAAGAACAGAAGTTTCCTTCTGTAAGAGTGTCTCACTCTGTACCAAGAAGGGACTGAAGACTCTAAATCAGGAGAAACTCTTGTCAAAAGAGAAAATACAGCTACAGAACAAATCTCACCCTTCTCCTTGCTCACCCTGCTCTTACTCGTGCCCCTCTTTGCCCCCCAACACTGTTTTGTCTTTAGCTGAAGGTCGTCCTTACAGTGGTAGTTTGGGTCACTTTATAGACTTGCTCAGTTTCCCTGGGTCTCTCCCAAGTCCGCATGAGACATGCGCATTAAACTTCTGCTGGTCTTTTCTTGTCTGTGTTATTACAGTTGGCCTCAGCCAAGAACTCAGAAGCCTCAGGGAATATTATTCTTCCACCTCATTCCTTGGGGCCACCATGTCCATTCTTGGAGTCCAAGAGGAAGAAGTATACTGGGTCTGCCCAGGACCCCCGCCTGAACACAGCTGCTGCTGGCTGTGTGGCCTTGGCGAGCACAGTCCTCTGGTGTCAGCACCCTCTATGTAAAACAGCGTTAACGCACTCATCTGCTGGGTTTTATAACGATGGTGTCTTAAACGCCTGACACATAGTAGCTGCCCCAAAGTGTTGCCCTGGTAGTATCTCTTTGCTCCCCATACTACAGCAGAATCAGTGTCTCCCACCACCACCACCACCACCTTTCACTGTTGTGTGTCCAGTGGGGGCTCGTGGGCATGCCTTGCAAGGAGGATCTGATCTCCTAACTCTCAGGCACTTGTGACTGTGACCTTGTTTGGGAAAAGACAAAATAAAATTCAGTGGGCAAAGTTGAAGATCTAATTGGCTTTATTGGACAATTCATGAATCTGGCAGTATCCCATCCAGCAAGTAATAAGGAACACCAAAGATCTGTGCAAAATGGAAGATTTTTTTTTAAAGATTTATATATTTTTGCATACAAGCTGGGGTAGAGGCGTGAGCAGAACAGGCAGATTGACAGAAACACACTGCTGAGGGGAGCAGCAGGCGAGGCAGGAGAGGTCTGCCGGGTCATGTGGAAATCTCCCCGGCCGACAGCTCCACAGCACAGCGCTTAACCAATGCGCCACCAGGGAGGCCCCCAAAATGGCAGATTTTTATAGGCAGAGAGAGGGTGAAGGAAGAGGGAATTGCTTCAGGCAGGGTGACCTTCATTTAGGGGACAGAAGCGAGTGTTTCAGGCAGATTATCTCACTGGTACTAATCAGAAGATTCCTGCTTCCCTGGGTTAAAGTTTACATTCCTGAGAGGCTGAAACTGCAATTAAGTTAGGTATTAAATCTCGGTGTGCCAATGTAATGCTTAGCAAAAGTGACCACATTCGGGAACTGTTGTCTCTTTTTGAAATTTGTCTTTGCAGGTATAATTAAGTTAAGGATATTAGAATGAGATCCTCATGGATACAGAGTACACCCTCACTCAAATGATGGGTGTCTTGAGAGAGAAGATATGGAAGAAGAGGACAAGGCCGCCCGAAGGCGAGGCACAGGTTGGAGTAATACAGCCAGAAGCCAAGGCCACCGGGGGCCACTAAGACCCTCCGCTGGGAGCATGGTCTGCCGCTCCTTCATTTCAAACTTTTAGCCTTCACAGCTCTGACGAAGTTTCTGTTGTTTTAAGTCACCCAGGTGGCAGCCATGAGGCTTGATCCTTGACAAGGTGCTGGCTTGGGGTTGGGGCACAGAGCCAGATAGACCAGATAGACCCTCCAGCCCTGCTCAGTCAAGATGGGGCCTAAGGGATGTCCCTTACCGTGAGGGAACCTGGGGAGAGTGCGGAAAGGTTTACTGGGGCATGGCTCATCAAAGCTGTGATTTAAAAAATAAGTAGGAGTTAGGGCCTCCCTGGTGGCACAGGGGTTAAAGTCTCAGCACTGTCAAGATATCACGAGGTCAGCCACTGAGGCATGAGTTCGATCCCAGGCCAGGGAGCTAACCCACATGGTGCAGCAGACCTCTCCTGTCTTACCCACTGTTCCCCTCAACAGTATTTTTCAGTAGGTCTGCCTGTTCTGCTCCCCATCCTGTCTCTGGTGAATCCTCTCACTCCCCGCATCTCAGGCCTACACGCCAGTTCCCGTATGCACGAATAAAAATAAATCTTAAAAAAAAAAGGAGGGCCTCCCTGGTGGCCCAAGAGGTTAAGTCTCAGCAGTATGAAGCTATCAGCAACCACTGCAGCATGAGTTCAATCCCCAGCCAAGGAGATTTCCACATGGCGCAGCAGACCTCTCCTGTCTCGCCCACTGCTCCCCTCAGCAGTGTACTTTAGTCAGTTCACCTATTCTGCTCCCCACTCTGTCTCTGGTGAATCCTCTCACACCCCCCACCCCCACACACCTCTGGACTATACCCCAGCTCTTGTATGCATAAATAAATAAATCTTAAAAAAAAAAAAAAAGATAAGTAGGAGTCAGCCAGAAACCAGCTCTGGCTAAAGCTGAGATAGCACTACCCAACATCAGTTCTAAAATATTAGGATGATAGCTTAAATCAAATCTCACTTACTTACTCAGTGCTGCTCTAAAGGGGATGGTCCTGAGAAACTGAGGATCAGAGAAGTAATGCTTCCCAAATATGCAAGATGTCTTGAGGGTTGAGCTAGAATTTCAACCCAGGGCTAGCTGGGGAACCCCCAGATGACACAAGCATCCGTTGGCCCCAGGGGCAGTTCATGTGGTGTGACAATAATTCTCCTTGTCTTGTGAACTTGTAGGAGTTGTTGGTTTTTTTTTTAAGATTTTTTTTTTTTTAATGTATGCAAGAGCTGGGGTCTGGGCCAGAGGAGTGGGGGGAGGGGTGAGAGGATTCACCAGACAGAGTGGGGAGCAGAACAGGCAGATCTACTGAAGTACACTGCTTTGGGGAGCAGTAAGACGGGAGAGGTCTGCTGCTCCATATGGGAAGCTCCCTGGCTCGGGATCGAACTGGTGCTGCAGTGGCTGCTGATAGCTTCATAGTGCTTAGACTTGATCCCTTGTACCACCAGGGAGGCCCTCATAGGAGATTTGTTAATGATCTGCTTTTCTGCTCCCCCACATCTCCCACTGTGCCCTTGCTTGCCTCACGTCACAAGAGCAAACAATAAAAGTGGGTTTGTGTGTTTTCGCGTGTGTTGTTTGTGTATAATGCGGTGTCTGTGGCCAAGAGCAGGTGGAGAGGAGATATTCAGCCAAGTGGAGGGAAGGGCCTGACCCCCACATCCATACTCTGTTTAACCTCTGTCCTGGATAGAACTCCAGGTACCTGGGAAGGCTGTTGGAGAGGAACGCAGGCTCCTGGCCCCATGAGCTCACTACTGGCTGTCTGCCTGCAGCCTGCCCACTGCTCCTCACAACTTGGCCACTGGTCTGGTCATGAGGTCATAGGCTACAGATGTTGCCAAGGGGAGCCAGATGGTGCTGGTGTCAGCATTCCAGAATTTGGTGAAGTGGAAACTGCCATTTCCTTTCCTGTCCCTGGGGATCTCCCAGGCCCCCACTGCTGCATCCCCTTGAGAATTTCCAGGAACAAAATGAACTGCTCCCCACTCTGTCTATGGTGAATCCTCTCACACCCCCTACCCCCCACACCTCTGGCCTATACCCCAGCTCATAAAGAGGGAGATGTCCACTCAGGAGCTGGTCACTCTACTCCCAGATATGCACAGTGGAATACTATATGGCAAGGGAAAAGCTCAATCCAGAAGGCAGAGAGCAAAGAACACAGTGACCCTCAGACACGGTGTCCATGGAAAGAGGCTGACAGAATGGAGGAGTCAGTGAGTGATTCTATTGAGATCACACTGGAAACACGCAAACTCTTCCATGGTGACAAAAGTGGGCACAGCTATTACCCAGGGCTAGGGAGAGTGATGGGAAAGCGTCCAGATGTTCCTGGGTCTGGGAATGTTCTGGAACCTCATCCAGGAAGTGGTCCCACAGGAAACATCTTTGTGAAATATCATTGATCTAAATATCTAAGATAGTCCATTTTGTCTAATGTAAGTCACATATCAATAAAAGTTAAAAACATAAAAGGCAGAAGTTATGGAAAATGGTCTGGTGATTCTTTGAAGTTAAATATAAAATGGCCATGTGACCCAGCCATTCCACTTCTGGGTATATCCCTACAACACTCAAAAACAGGTCCTCAAAACTTTGTCCATGAATGTTCACAGCAGCACTATTTTCTCAATCACCAAGAAGGTGGAAATAGTCCAAATGTTTATCAGTGAAACAACAGAAGAACTTATGGTCCGTACACACAGGGGAGTACCACTCAGCCGTGAAAAGGAGGAAAGCCCTGACACACCGCAGCATGGTGAGTCCGAGCCATGATGCTGAGTGAGACCAGGCACAAAGGGCCACACAACGTGTGATCCATTTACATGTGTGATATTGTGATGTAATAAATAAATATTTGGTCCCCGTTCTAATGAGAGCTCATATAACCCTTGGGATTTCCCAGGTGTTGAGAGTGATTGATAAAGGTGTCTTTTGTGACGTGAATGGGGTGACTTAGGGGAAGCACCTAAGTGTGGGGACTGGTTGCCTGGAGGACCAAAGATATGATAAGGAGGTTGGAGTTTCCACTTCCCCACCCATGACCACGGGAGAGGTGGTCTGGAGATTAAATCAATCCCCAAGATTTAGTGAGTTAATCCATCATGCCAATGTTATGAAGACTCCATAAAAACCCAGAAGGTCAGGGTCTGGAGGAATGCTGGGTTGGTGAACACAGGGGATGTGCAGAGATGATATGCTCCACCTCGATGGTGACTTGTCCTTCAATAGCCTTTGTAATGAATCGTAACCTAGTGAGTAAAAATTTCCTGAATTCTGTGAACTACTCTAGCAAATTATCAAAACCGGGGAGGAGACAGGGAACCTACAAAACAGAGCTGGTTGGTCAGAAGCACGATGACAACCTGAACTTGCAAGTGGCACCTCAAGGGAGAAGAGGGACAGTCTAATGGGACTGAGTCTTCGACCTGTGGTTGGGATTGTAGGTGTTGAATTGTAGGTGTTGGACAATTATTGGTATGGGAAAACCCCCCAACATTGGAAATTGGGTGCAGAATATTTATATGAAATGTTCAGAACAGGCAAATCCACAGGCAGATCAGTGGTTGTCAGGGGCTGGGGGAGACAGGTGGAGAGTGACCGCTCATGGGGATAGGGGTCTCCTTTCGGGGTGATGAAATGTTCTGAAACTATAGAGAGATGATGGTTGCTCAATGTTGTTGCACAACTTGCCCAAAGTTGCAGTTTCTGGCTCTATCTCCCCTGCTTCCTTTGTTTTTATCTTCAGCCCTTGGTCCTAAACAGAGAAGGTTTCCCACCAGGGAAGAAACCTGCCCACCTTTAGGGTCTTGTTAATGGAATTAGCAGGTAGTAATAAATCTTTCTAAGCAAATCATTCTTCTCACTAGCCCTCTGAGCTGGGATAAAGTCTCCATTTCACAGAGGAGACTACTGAGGTACAGACATGCTCCTGGAGGGGGTTCGTCCCCAGCTTCCACAGGAACACCACCTCCACAGTGCCTCTCTCAAACGCAGCTGAAGCCCCTTCCAGCTGTGGTCCCTGCAGTATTTACTCTGCACCCACGCAGGCGGGACCAGGCAGGCGGGGTTGGACAAAGTCCTGGGACTATAAAGGCCTGTCCAGCAGCGTCCGGGTCAGTCCCTGCTCTGAGTGTAACTAGCACGCTCATGCCCGGGCAGAAACCGACACCATCGCACCACTCTCCAATGCTCCCGATGCTGCTGGTGCTCTCAGGGCTGGGGGCTGGACATGCCCTATCTCTGGCCCAGGAGCAACTCTCCAACCTCCCAAGCACTTCTGACTTGCCCTCCAGTCTGGATGTCTCTGGATTTCAGGAGCTACGGAAGGGCTATGAACACCTACAGAGCAGACTTCAGGAGAACCGGAACTGGGAAGACTGGAACTCCAACCTCACCTCGGCCACTCAAGTCAGGATACTCATCCCAAAGCGTGAGTGAAATCTGGGAGACCGTTGTCCTGCTAGGCTACTCCCATTATGTACTCAGTGACTTTATCATAGAAGCCCAAGTCTGCCCCTGAGCCTCAGTTTCCCCATCTGTGACCTTGGCAAGAAAGTCCCCCTTCTGTGGTGATGGGGGAACTAGCGGCCAGTTTGTGTCATAGGAACAAGGTGAGGCTAAGCCAGCCTGAGATGTTACAAACTCTCTCCAGGTGCCAGGTGGAGAAACTGAGGTTCTGGGATGCCAGCGACTCTTCTGAAGGCTCATAGAGCCCGGAGAACCCAGAGACAAGGTCTGGCAGAAGGAGTGGTCCCTGCTCTTGGATGTAGGAGTGTGTGCTTTGCGGGGTCGTAGGGGGTGTTATCCAGAAGGAAGAGGGAGGAAGGGAGGGACGGGGGTGGGGACAGGGCTGTGCGCTGCGCTGAGCGTGCCGCGCGGCTGGTTGAGAATCTGATGCAATCGAGCGGTAAGATTCCGCTAAAGTCCCACGAGACGGTGTCTTAGGGGTGGAAGGGAGGGAATGTTTTCGTGTCCACCTTTCAGGCTACAGGGGTAGGAACGGGTGGGAGCTCTGGTATTCACCGGGAACCGAGAGGGTCTTGGGGAACGGTGTGTGACCAGAAGGGGGCGCTCTTATCCTGTCTAATCCCTATTTTGCTGTGAGACTCCCAGCCAAGGGACTGGGTTGAAGGCACTCAAGCCCCGGTTCCCCCAACACCTACACCAGCCTGGGCACGGGGAGGGGTAGTCTAAGAATCTGGGAAGCCTGGTACCCTGCATTTCCCAGATATGGAAACGGAGACCCCGAGATTTAAAAACACAGTAACTGGCTGCTGTAGCACCAGCCCCGGGCACTGAGTAGGCTTTCAGTAAGAGGTTTTTGACTGCCAGAGGAGGAGGCAGAGCTAGCGTTGAAACCTCAGTCTCTCTAAATAGCAGATTTATACTAATTCCTGTACATATTTCCTAAGCACCTACTGTGTGCCATGCAGGCTTGAAAAACATGCCGCTGGCCATGCTGAGATTCAGGGAAGTGTGCCTGCTAGGGGAAGCAGCCTGTGCAAAGGCTCTGAGTGGGTACCGGCGAGGAAATGGGCGCCTCTGCACCCAACCCACAGGGTGACTGGCTCTCCTCTCTCTCCCCTCCACCTTCCGCAGTACAAGTTGGGCCAGGCAGCGACGTGCATCTGCGCATCCCCAAGGCCGCCCTGTCTGAGGGGGTCCCGGAAGCCTCCCGCCTGCATCGCGCCCTATTCCGACTGTCCCCGACGGCGTCTAGTTCGTGGGACGTGACGCGTCCCCTGCGACGTCAGCTCAGCCTTGGAAAAGTGCCCACACTCCGCCTGCGATCTTCTCTGCTGCCGCCTCAGTGGCGGGTGATGGGGTCTTCACAGCCCCAGTTGGAGCTGCACTGGCTGACAGCCGCCACCAGGGGGCGCCGCAGCACGCACGCGCGAAGCTCGGACGGTTGCCCGCTCGGGGAGGGGCGCTGCTGCAGCCTGCGGAGCCTGCGCGCGTCATTGGAGGATCTGGGCTGGGCCGACTGGGTGATGGCGCCCCGCGAGGTGGACGTGCGCATCTGCATCGGAGCCTGCCCCAGCCAATTCCGGTCAGCCAACACGCACGCGCAGATGCAGGCGCGCCTTCACCGCCTGAAACCGGAGGCTGCGCCTGCGCCTTGCTGTGTGCCTGCCAGCTACGAGCCGGTAGTGCTTATGCACCGGGATAGCGACGGCCGCGTGGCACTCACACCCTTCGATGACCTCGTTGCCAAGGACTGCCACTGCGCATGAGGTCGCTCAGCCTTCACTCATGCGCTGTGCGCTGAGGAGGTGACCACATTCTTCTGTGCCTGCCGAATGGGCCCGTAGAAACTGAGTACCCGATCCATAGCCACTCCTGCCCAAAGCACTGTATTTATAAGTTTGTATTTATTATTAATTTATTGGGGTGATCTGATCTGCCTGGGAACTGGAGGACTGAGGAAAGGCTGGTCTGATGATGTGTATTTACTTAAAACTCTGGGAATAAAAATGAAACTGTTTAACCCAATCCTTGTGTTGTCCAAGATGGGGCATGTCCATGGAAAGAACCCTCATTTCCTTGGTCAGGGTTCCCATTGGAAACCTGGAATAGGGGTGAGTGGAAGGATCAGGAATGGGGTTTGGGGCGTTTTTGTGTTGCCATTCAATTGAATGACCCTCCTGACACCAGTGGGTCTTAAGGGCAGCCTGGGACATCCCTGTCTGTCTCTGAGCTTCTCTAGCTCCCTGTTTCTCTGTTGCTTAGACCCTCTGGATCTCCGTCTCTATCTCCCTCATCTCTCTGTCCTTTTGTCTCTGGCCCTGTTTGTCACCATCCTGTTGTCTCCCAGCACTGGAGTTATCTTTCCAAACACAGGCAACCTGCCTGCAGTCAAGCGCGATGTGTATGATGCTCCCCTCAAACTAGAAGAGTCCCATCGCCCTACCTGTGTGTGGCACCTCTCTCCATGTTAATGATGCCTCCACCCTTTCATATAGGTAGGAGGGAGAAATAAGTCACATAGAACATTTTTATGCACACACCACCCAGGTTGTATATTCTTCCTATTTATCATCTTGGAATCACTGAGATTGGGCCAAGTCCAGCCCCCTCCCCACACCCATCTGCCTGCCCCCCTGCCCCAGAACTGTCATGGGGGTCTGGAGTGCCCCTTCTGGTGTCGTGAGGCGTCCCCTGTGAATGCTGCCACCCAGAGGCAAACCAGAATGGCTGCAGGTGTCCTTGAACATAGTGATGCCTGCTCTGTGCCAGGCCCTGAATGGGCATTGAACAGAAACAATAAGACAGGCAAAACCCACCCAACTAGCACTCCATCAAGTGAGGAAGACAATACAGAGATAAAAGGTAAGAAAGTGGACGACTGCCATAAGAATTGTGCCACGGAGGGCCTCCCTGGTGGCGCGGCGGTCAGGCGCTGCGCTGTGGAGCTGTCGGCAGCGGCAATGTGAGTTCGACGCCCGGCTGGGGAGAGTCCCACATGGCGCGGCAGACCTCTCCTGCCTTGCCCGCTGCTCCCCTCAGCAATGTGTTTCAGTCAATCTGCCTGTTCTGCTCCCCAGTCTGGTGAACCCTCTCGCCGCCCCACACCTCTGGTCTGTACCCCAGCTTATATGCATAAATAAATAAAATCTTAAAAAGAAAGAATTGTGCCACAGAGCCACCACAAGGAGTGTATTATGAATTAATGAATGGAGATGGAGATGATTTAGATGGGGCGGGGCTTGAGGAGGGGATGTCTGAACTGAGACCTGGAAGAAGAAAGAACTAGGGAGAGAGGTGGGGGATGGATATTTGAGGAGGAAGGAACAGCAGGTACAAAGGCACTGAAGTGGGAATGAGAAAAGCTGAGGGGGTGGGGGGGCCAGCCCGCAACAAATCTCATGGGCAGTGGTAGCAGTGCAGGTCTATCACAACAGCATGGGAAGGCGTGAAGGGAGTGGTTGCTGGAGAGGGCAGAGGACTTGGGCAGGAGCTGGAGCAGCATGCAAGGCGGGGATACTGAGATGCAGGGCAGATGAAGGCCCTTGTAAGTCCATTCACCTGCCTCAAATCACTCCCAAGTGTTAGGAACCCAAGGAGGTCTCTTAAACTCAGTGCTAGGGCCCCCCAAAGTTTGCAGATGCTCCACTGAGTCTCTTCCTAAACATCAGCTGTTGCCTTTGCTGGACATGCTGCCGTGTGTCTTTCACTTCTCCAGGCTGGTTCTTGCTGGGCTGGTCCACCTGCCCTCTCCTTAACCACCTATGCAGCCTTCAAAACCCACTGCATATTCCCCTCTTACATGAAGCCGTTTCCAAACTCTTTCAGTTGTCTGCCTCAGAGAACCCTGGCTCCATCCCTTCTTCCAGCATAGGTTTGACTTCCCAGAATTGGGGATGTCTGTGTCTAGCGCTACCTCTCCTACATGGCTTGGCAGGAGCTGGACTGGGATCAGCTGGGCTCCTCTGATGGAAAACCTAGCTGAAGCATGAGCTTGAACAAACTCTTGAAGTACACCGAGCTCTGAGAATTTGGCTTGAGGAGCAATCTGGGAAAGCTTCTCCAAGGAGGTGGCATAGCACGTAGGCCCTTGAAGGAGGAAAGGATAGCTCAGCTAAAATATCCTTGGATGCAGCAGGCCTCTCCTGTCTCACCCACTGCTCCTCTCAGCAGTGCATTTCAGTAAATACACCTGTTCTGCTCCCTACCGTCTCTGGTGAATCCTCTCAGCCTCTGCACCTCTGGCCTATACCCCAGTTCTCCAACACAATTTTTAAAAATTCTTTTAAATAGCCTTAGAGACAAATTCTAATCATCCTACTTAACAGATGGGGTAACTGATGCCCAGTTATTGGTGGAGTCAGGACTGCCACCCATGCCTCCTGAGAATGGCATGGGTAAAGGCAGACAATGAAAACTTTAGTAGAGCATGGCAAGAGGACAAGAGGCCTAGATCAGAAAAGCAGAGGGATGGAAAAGGTCACGAGTAGGCAAGGCTGGCTCTTGAGGGCTGAGGCTGTGGAGGCAATGGGGAGCCATGTGAGCAGGGAAGAGACACGGATTAATGAACTAGAAAGATTCTTCCAGGGTTGGCATGGGTTGCCCTGGGGCTGAGCCTAGATATCAAGGGCCTAGGGGGACCCTGTGAGGAACATATGGGAGGGACAACATATGGGTGGGGAGAAATTTGGGTGTCTCAGAGCTCTGGTCTCAGGAGCTCAGGTGGTCTCTCCTAGAGCCAGCAGCCCATCAGCCCTTGCTGTTATTTACTGAAAGCCATTTGCACACAACCAGGAGAGAGATGACAGGTTCCCCGCATCAACCTCCTGTCCTTGTTTTAGGGTCTCTCCTCCTCCCCTTCTCATAGCCAGGGGACTGAGGAGTAGAGTAGGGACTGAGGAGGGATCTCCCTGGGGCCTCAAAGACAGGCCCTGACTGCGCCGTCCCTCAGCTGGGGAGATGAGGCCAGGGAAGATCTGGGCTGCCCCAGACACCTGGAAGGCGGCAGAATCAGTGTCCAGGCATCACGTAGTCCTCTTCATCCAGGGAGGTCTGGTCCAGCGGAGTCCGGCCCAGTGGGGCATGACCCAGGGCCTGCAGATTGCAGTAGACCGGCTGAGAGTCCTGCTCTCCACCCTCGTAGTTCATGTAGAAGTCACTGTCCTCTGAAGTGTGGGGCCTGTAAGGACAGATGGGATAGGGAGGGCTTAAGGGGCCCACGTGGCAGCTTTGAGAGACAAAGACAGTTTCAGGCAGCTGAGTTCACTCCTAATATTTACATAGGAGGAAAGTGAGGCGTGGGAGAGCCCAGTCCAACTTTTTCTGAGGAAAGGAAGTAGAGGCCCATGATTCAGGGGAGATTCTGTGGGTTCAGCATTATGCTATAGTCTGAGGACCTTGCTATAGTCTGAGGTCCATCGTAGGGTTTTTCCCTTCCTTAGAGTTGACATAGTCGCTCATTTTTTTACATTAAAATCTAGACCTCTGTTTCCTCTTGAAAAATCAGCACCTCTGGTCAAACGAGTCACATGGACGCAAGTAGCTGGAGTCAAACAGAATCTACCCCTTTAGATGGGAAATGTTTTCCCCAGGTCCCCAAAGCAACTGACTTTGTATCTCTACAAAGGAGAGAATTTCTTAGGAATGTCTAACTATGGCAGACAAGACCCCAAAAGAAGAACTGCTAGCCCCTAGAATATCCTAACCCTCCCCCTCCTCTCATAGCAAAGGCCACTACGGGTAGGTGCTATCAGTCATTCACACTTTAGTACGGATAACTGAACACATAGGTGGTTGCATAGGGATGGAAAGGACTGGAATCAGAGTTTGTATGCTGCCTCTACTTCTGACTCACTGTGTGAGCATAGAAAATCATTCCTTTTCTTCCCAGACCCTTCTTTTTTACAATAGTAAAATGGATAGTATGGGAATGACACAATAAATTTGAAATCATATTTTTGGAGGAGACTTGCCCTGAGCACTTGGTGATGGGGAGGCTGAGGCGAATGCTAGAACACCAGCTGCCTCCATGAGCCTAGCGCCTTCGGTTCCCTGCCACAGACCACTTCTGCTTTTGAATCTTATTTGTGTCTGCTTTGCATATCCTCTCATTTCTCGCCAACAGCATCCCACTGGCTTCCCCGCCTTGTGGATTCTGATTGCCAAACCCAGCCATGACCCTGTTCCCCTGCAGCTTGGATCCTCCCAGCCTCGACTCTAAGTCTTACCTTCTCACGTCCCTTTCACAGCTCTTTCTCTGTTCCCTCCTACCTCTCAGCTTTCTCCCCCCTCCCCCCACCTCCTGATATTCCCTCCAATCCTTACTCATCCGATCTGAAACAGTTGAACCCATCTACCTAAGTCCAGCCAGATCATCTAGAAGTGTCAGGGCTTCATGAGGGGAGAGGGACACAAATGGCCTACTTAGCCTCTCCTCTGTGTCAAGGGGGAGATGGAGTAGAGGGCTGTCCCCATTTTACAGAGACAGGAACAGAAGTTCAGAGAGAGTCCCAGGTCACAGGAGATCTGAGCCCAGGCTGCTGACCGCCATCACAGAGCCCCAACTCTGCCTTGAATACTGGTCTCCTCTCTCCCCATCCTTGTCTGCCAGAAATTGGCTTTGCAGGTCATAGAGAGGGAAGCTGGTGCCATATACAGGAACTCACTTAATTCTGATCCCAATCCCTTGAGGAGGGGTATGTCATCACCATTTCACAGATGAGGAAACTGAGGCCCAGAGAAGTAAAACTACTTGCCCAAGATCACCTGGCTTGCAAGAGGCAGAGATTTGAACCCTAGGCTTCAAGCTCCAAAGTTTTGCAGGCTAGTATGTGAATCACTCACCTATGTCCAGCCCATGGTTGGTGCCCAGCAGTTGGCTGACCCTGGAACATATTCTCATAGTCAGACGAGGAGGGGCTGGGCAGGGCGGCTCCTGGAGGCTTGGTGCTGAGGGCCCGGTTACTATACCGAGGCTGACGATTCAAGCCAGGCTTGGGACCATCCTGAGCAGTCCACGTTTTGCCCTGGACTGGGTTACTGGATGCCCGGCGCTGCCGGAGTCTCCAGACCAACACTGGGCCAGCAACGGCAAGCACAAGGAGCAGGCTTCCACCGGCCGCCAGTGCCCCAATGGTCGTCTTGTTCAGGTCAGAGTGGCAGTGGGAAGTGGAGAAGTTGCGCCAGGTGTGATCTCCCCATTTCAGGCACTCCAGGTGGTCGGAGCAGTTTTCTTGCCGTAGCCTGTACCAGGGTTCTAGGCTGCACCTGCAGTCTGCCTGCAGTGTAAGGTTGCAGAGTGTGGCCAGCTTATCGTCCATGCGTTCCAGTGGGTTGTTTGTCACATTCAGGAACTTCAGCTTACTCAGCTGCTTGAAGAAGGACCATGGAAGTTCTCGAAGGCCGTTCCCAGACAGATCAAGGAGTTCCAAGCCTCCGGCCTGCAGAGACTGGTTCGGGGACAGGGGCAAGCTTTTGCCACTGAAGTTCAAGCATGTGCCCAAGAACTCTTTGTCCCAGTTCACAAGCTCCGAGACGTTGCAGGACAGTCCCTGGCTGCCTGGATTCTGAAGCAGCAGCGGCAACAACAGCACCCACACCAGGGCGTCCCCCATTCAAGCACCTAGGCAGAGACACCGGAATCCAAGCCCTGACCTCAGTCTGTGGTAACCCCTACTGCCTGGGTTTATTATTGTTGTTTTTTTTTTTATTGCTTAGAACAGCTCAGGCCCTAGTTAAAATGGTAAAACTCAGCCCCTGGTTAACTGGTTTTTGCTCCCAACCTCTGTCTTCCCCTCCAGGAATGGAAGACGAGAAGACCCCTGCCATCAGCCCTTTCCCCTTCTGGCAGATGAGCCCTTCTAGCCAAGTTGCCCACAGCTGCATCCCCTACCCCCATTTCAGGCACCCTTATTGGCCCTTAGCTAAGACAGAGCCAAATGCAAATGTTGCCCTGAAATGGCCCAGCTCCTTTCCCAATTGTTTTCTACTCCAACATCAGAGCTGCTGGGAGCCCCCCACCCTCCAGCACACCCGCCCTGGGGTGGCGTGGGCACTGCCAAAAGAGCACCCCCAGCTCTAGCCTGTGGTCCCTGCACAGAACAAATCCTAAGGCCTCAGTCCTACCTTTCAGGTCTCACCAGCTCCCTTTGCCTCAGCTGGGCTGAAAGACTCCAGTGCCCAGGGCTGCGCCCGGTCACCTGGACAGGGGCCAGCACCAGCGTTAGGCGCCCTCCGTGGATCCGTTGTGGTCCCAGGCAGTCCTCGGGCTCTGCAACCTGAGACTCACTCAGGGGGAAGAGGAACTGGTGTCCGGGTGGAGTGCAGAGGGGAAGAATGAAGACAAAATGGAGACCCGCCCCCAAGCAAGGCCTCAAGGTCTCGGGTTCTCACGGGAGGGGGAGTGACAGCTCAGGGTCCGCTTCCCTCTTGCCGAAACACACGTCTCTCATAAACACCCTCAAGTGACTGTGCTTCATCAACTTGCTTTCTGATCTCATTTCACTTGTTCTCAACACATTCATCTATTCACTCAACACACATTAGACCCCCAAGACGTCTCAGCATTGGCAGGTTGGGGAGGGCCATCCAGTCTTCGGAGAGGACAGAGCTGGACAATGACATCCCCTCAATCCCATGGAGCCAGGACAGGGCGAGAGGGAGGGACAGAGGAAGGCTTCTTGGCGGCAGCAGCGCTGGCATTAGAGTTTCTATGCCTGAGTAGGAGTTTGCCAAAGATTCCTAAAACCTGCCTTTGACTCCACCACATACTGGGAGACGGCATTCACGCACGGCGATGCTGCCAGACTGGAGGGTGTTGTGAGGGGGGACATTAGTCTGGGGCTTGGAGGATGAATCACAGTCGTAGGCAGAAATGAAGGCATTGCAGATTCTAAGCAGAAGGCAGAGCAGGAGAAAGGACTGGTGGGATAGTAGGGGTAGGAGCGTGGTTAGGCGTGGGATGGCTAGAGTGGAGAGAAGAGAAGATGGTGGCTGGGGAGGGTCACCCCTGACTCTAGGCTAAGTGAGGCTTTATCCTCGGGGCCATGGGGAGCCAAGGCAGGTGTGTGTGCAGGGGAGGGACATTGTATCCAAAAAAATCCCTCTGGAGTGGATCCCTTGGATCCAGAGGGAGAAGGGGCTCTGAGTCAGACCCAAGGGTTAATGGCAAAGTGGAATCAAGGAGGGAGTGAAGGGAAGGGTTGCTGAGTACGGGGGTCAGTCGTACTGGGGAACTGGCATCAGGCAGACCAGGCTGAAATCCATTCCCCTCCCTGACTTACTATGCTCCCTTAAGTGCTCTGTGGCTCAGTTTCTATGAAATGGATAAATATTAAAATCCTTCTCCTGGTCCCTGGGAGACTGGAGTCCACTCCCCTCTCCTTAGTCTCTACCCCTTCCCACTGCCAAACTTGGAGGAATGGCTCAAGGATTTGTTTTTATTTATTTTATTTTAGAGATTTATTTATTTATGCATACAAGAGCTGGGGTGCAGGCCAGAGCTGGGGTTGGGGACTGGCAAGAGGATTCACCAGAGACAGAGTGGGGAGCAGAACAGGCAGACTGACTGAAATACACTGCTGAGGGGAGCAACAGGTGAGACAGAAGTCTGCTGTGCCATGTGGGAAGCTCTCTGGCGAGAGATTGAACTGGTGCTGCAGTGGCTGCAGATAGCTTCATAGTGCTGAGACTTAATCCCTTGCACCACCAGGGAGGCCCCCGGTTCAAAGATTTGAATTCAGCCTGTGCAGAGGCTGCAAATTGTTCTTAACATACCTCAACATGCTCTGAATAAGAAACGGCAAGTCATGACAACTCTGAGAAACTTTTTGTTCTCACCAATCAGACTGGAAAACTTCAAAAGTGTGATGACACCTGGTCCACCACGTGTGGGGCAACAGGCAAGCCCCTCTCCGGGCCCTCCAAACACGTACACAGGCCACTGAGTTTGTGAAGACATGTGCCCACTGACCCAGCAATCCTACTCCTAAGATTCCCCCGAATATTTGCATGTTTGCAAAATGACAGGTGTGTAGTGCTAATAGATAAACACAATATGGTCCGTCCACACAGGGGAGTATCACTCAGCCATGAGAAGGAGGAAACCCTGACACATGCTACAACATGGATGAGCCTGAAAACATGATGCTGAGCAAGAGTCGCAAAAGGCCACACATTATATGAATAGTCCAGAACAGGCAGACCCAGGCAGAAAGCAGATGAGTGGTTGTCAGGGATTAGGGGAAGGGATGTAGAGTGACTGTTCATGGGGAGGGGGTTCTTCTTTTGGGTTCATGGAATGTTCTGGAACCAGATAGAGCTGGTAGCTACACAACATTATATATGTACTAAAAACTGCTGAATTGTTCACTTTAAAATGGTAAATTTTATGTTGCTTATTTTGTACAGTAAAAAAGAGAGACGGCAAAAGGATGACATGACTATAAGATGATTGGTTGCAGCACTGTTTATTATTCAGTGGGGAGAAACTGGAAAGAACAGAAGGGATCAGTTAGATGGATAATAGCTCATCCATTCTGGGAGAGTCAAAGAAATGAAATTACAGATTTCTAAGAAACAATAAGGAAAGACCCATTCCTTTTCTCCACAAAGTTTTAGCAAGTTTCTACTGTGTGGGCAAAATAGACAAAATCTCTGCCTCGTGGGGTTCTTGTAGCAGCCAAGGAGGTAAGCCATATGCAAGATCCATCGAGAAATACATATCTTAGGTGTTGGGTACTAACACAGAGAAGGAAAAGCTGGGAAGCAAGCAGAGAGGGCAACAATGTTTTAAAAGGCCCTTCAGGGGCCTCCCTAACCACTGCGCTGTGGAGCTGTCTGCAGCGCTCAATGCGAATTCCACACCCAGCCGGGGAGAATCCCACATGGTGCGGCAGACCTCTCCTGCCTCGCCTGCTGCTCCCCTCAGCAGTGTATTTCTGATCTGCCTGTTCTGCTCCCCACTGTCTCTGGTGAACCCTCTCACAGCCCCAAGCCTCTGGCCTGTACCCCAGCTTGTATGTATAAATAAATAAATCTTAAAAAATAAATAAATAAATAAAAGGCCCTTCAAAGGAGCCCTTATTTAGAAGGATAAGAAGGCTTACTAAGTAGGGGCATGGGCAGCCAGGTGATGGACCTCTTGTGCAGAGGCCCTGAGATAGGAGCAGGCTTGGGTGAGAGTCTCTTGAGAGAAAAATGTTAAGTGGAGCCTCCCTGGTGGCGCAGGGGTTAAGTCTCAGCGCTATCAAGCTATCTCCAGCCACTACAGCATGAGTTCCATCCAGGCCAGGAAGCTGACACACATGGCGCAGCAGGCCTCTCCAGTCTCACCTGCTGCTCCCCTCAGCAGTATACTTCAGTAGATCCACCTGTTCTGCTCCCGACTCTGTCTCTGGTGAATCCTCTTACTCCCTGCACCTCTGGCCTACACCCCAGATTTTGTATGCATAAATAAATAAAAAGAAATCTTAAAAAAAATTTTAAGTGAAAAAAGCAAGAAAAATTTCCTTTGGGTAAAACACAAAAACAAATAGCCATGGTTACCTCTTGGTGGCAGACAGATGGAAGGGAGAACCTCGCCATCTCACCATGTACTTTTTTATATTTTGTATTTTAAGATCCTATCAGATAGAGTGGATGCAAATCAGTTTAGTTAAAACACAAAAATCAGCCATGAACACACATAAGACAATGGGCTTTTAAGATACACAGAGGGAAGGAGGGTTCCAGCCTGCCTGGGCCTGGGCATGGGTACAGGTGAGGTCCTCATGCCCCAGGCCTTGGGAGTGGCAAGAACTCTTAGAAAAGAAGGAAATGAGGAAAGAGGAAGTGGCAGTCATATGCACGTGGGTAGGGGGAAGGGGGACAAAGGCCAGTTGGGGCCCTGGGATAGGGGTTTTGGAGATGAATCTGAGGAATCTTGGGGCCTGGGATCTGGAACACTGGGGGGAGTCTGGGGTTCTGGAGATCTAGGTCCTGGAGTCCTGGGGTCTTGAGAGGGTCACACACACACTCATGTTCACACGCAGTGCCAGGCACATGCTCATGTTCACATCTGTCTCCCCGCCCTCACAGCCACCCAGTGGTGGTTTTCACTGTCCTTTTACAGAAGAGGAAGCACAGAGAGGTCAAGGCATTGGCCTGGGGTCACAGAGTCATGAATTGACTGGTTGAGTGTCCCATGGTTGGATGGGGATGGCTAAATGGTGGTCCAACAATACCCCCAAATTGCACTCAGAAAGAAAAACTTTGTTTACTTTCTAGAAAGAACTACTTGAGTTCAGATGGTTACTGACAATATATTTTCAGAAACCTCTGACCACCTTTGGGGAGATGGTGTGAAAATAAAGTGTGACACTGAGGCAGAGCAGCCTTGCTGTCACACCCACATTTGTCACGCACACATTTCTTTCTTTTTTAAAATTTGTTTTTACTTATTTATGCATACAAGAAGTGGGGTGTAGGCCAGAGGCCCGGGCTGTGGGTGAGTGGTTTCACCAGAGACAGAGTGGGGAGCAGAACAGGCGGATCTACTGAAATACACTGCTGAGGGGAGCAGCGGAAGAGACAGGAGAGGTCTGCTGTGCCATGTGGGAAGCTCCCTGGCTGGGTATCGAACTCAGCTGCACCAGCTGCTGATAGCTTCATAGTGCTGAGACTTAACCTCTTGTGCCACAGAGAGGCCCCACACCCACATTTCTTTGATGAGGGGCCCTGGCCACAGGAGGCCATGTTGCTAGCCCTCTTGGGAGCAGCATGGACCACAAACAAAAGGAGAACAGCTGATAAATGCCTCAACTCCCTCCTCCCCTGGCCCCACAGCTGGGAGGGCCCGCTGAACCCAGCCAGAGTTGGCCATGGGAAGGGAGGGTCTGCTCTTTGGCATCCTTGGCTCCCAGGAATGACCTTCCAAATAATTACTCTTGAACTCCATTCCCAGGATTGTTTCTTGGGACCCTAAATGAAGATAAGTGGAGTGATATAAAGGAAAAGTACACATCAGCTCAATTTTAAAAACATTTAAAAATAACCCCAGTCATGAGTCATCTTGCAGCGGGACAGGTTCTGAGAAATGCGTCATCAGGCAGCTTCATTGTATGAACGCTGTAGAACCACTACAAACCCAGATGGCAGGGCCTCCCTGGTGGCCTAGGGATTAAGTCTCACCGCTATCACCACTATGACCTGAGTTTAATCCCCAGTGAGGGAGCTGACCCACATAGCACAGCAGTTCTCTCCCGTCTCACCCACTGCTCCCCTCAGCAGTGTATTTCAGTAGATTCAAATATTCTGCTCCCCACTCTGTCTCTGGTGAATCCTCTTACTCCCCCATCCCTCCGCAACTCTGGCCTACACCCCAGTTCTTCTATACACACACACACACACACACACACAGATGGCAGCCATTACACCTCAAACTGGACAGCAAGTCCAACAAGCACCACCGACACATGTGTGACCCCTGTTGACTGGAACGGGGTAAGTGATGCAGAATAGCAGTGGACAGGCGCCACTTCTTTCATTAATATAAAGTGAGATAATCTGCAACTTGAGACCTGAATGTCATCACTGCCATTTTACAGCTAAGGAGCACTGCCGGCTGCCCCAAGGCTTTACAGCCACTGAGCACCCAGCTCCAAGTCCATGTGGTCAGAAATTAAGCTGCACTGTGCTCTGGGACAAGACTCATTGCCCACAACTGCCTGTGGGGGCTCTGCAGAGCGTTCCAATGGCACTTGGCGAATCTCCAGGCAGCTCATGCAGGCCCAGGTTTGGACTTAACTTCATGCTAGTGATTGTCCTGGGCGTGTGGACTAACGAGGTTATTAGGTTGGTTTTATTTATTTTATATTTGTTAAGGTTTCCGTCATTCCACAAGTATTTACTGAGGGCCTACTGGATGTAGCACAATGCCTGCCCCTGGTGAACTGATATTGCAGCTGGGAAGACGTATTCAACCCTAAACTGGCAAATTTAAAGAAGGTTGGGAAATAACAGTGCTGTGAGAAAAGGTTAAAGAGAGTGCGTATTTGCAGAGAATGGAATGGTTCACAGTTTCAAAAGAGGTAGTCAAGGCAGGCCTCTCTAGAAAAAAAAGGGGGTGGGGAGGGGGAAAATGATGTGTAGTAAGAGTTCAAAATGGGAACAAAGTTTTCTTTTGTGGTATAGGAGTTCTGGGTGATTTTTTCCTGTGTTTCTTCTTTTTGTCTTGAAATAATACATGATTATGTAAATATAATTTAGAAGTCAACTTGGGGACACGGGCCAGGTAGCCCCAAGAAAAGCCAATTAAATTCCAAGCCAAAAATTTGAGATCTTAAGATCTTCTCTAAAGGCATGCCAGCGATGTGCTGGGACACACCCCCACACCCCAAGTCCTGCTGGCATCTGCTGCCATCATGTGGTCATATGCGGGATTGCAGGTCCTGTTGGCGTTAGCAGACACGGAAAATAGGTCCTCTCCCCTACTTCTGCCTGCCATATTCCACTTTGGCCACACCTTTGGAGTGGAGGTATTGATGATCATTTATGTAGTCCTCATGCTGAGACCCCTGATGGCATTGGAGGCACAGAGGGGACATCAGTAACTTGCATACATTCAGTAACATATTTATTGAGCATTTATTTGTGCCAGGTCCTGTTCTAAGTGCTAGACTACCGAACAAAACACTTGAATTACCAGCCCTCCGGAGCTCACAGATTATTGGAGACACAGACAATAAACATGCAAAAATAAGATGTTCAGGGCCTCCCTGGTGGCGCAGCGGTTAAGCGCTGCGCTGTGGAGCTGTTGGCAGCAGCGACGTGAGTTCGAAGCCCGGCCAGGGAGAATCCCACATGGCGCGGCAGACCTCTCCTGCCTTGCCCGCTGCTCCCCTCAGCAGTGTATTTCTGATCTGCCTGTTCTGCTCATCGCTCTGTCTCTGGTGAACCCTCTCACCGCCCCACACCTCTGGCCTGTACCCCAACTTGTATGTATAAATAAAAAATAAATCTTTAAAAAAAAAAAAAGATGTTCAGGAAGATGCAAAAGTACATTGTCATCCAGAAGCTGGTTGGAGGGCCTTCCTGAAAAGAGCTGATGGTAGGAAGGCACCCCAGGCAAGTAACAGTCCCTGCGAAGGCTCCCACGTGGGAATGAAACTACAGCATTGAGAGCACAATATGTCCATTTCCTGGCACAGCAAACTCTCCAGCATTATGATTACGCAGAGGGCCTCCCAGAAGAGGAAGAAAAGCTCCCTCCTGTGGTAATCACCCAGAAGGAAGTAGAACTTCAGGATGCTATGACAAGACTGGAGCAATAGGAAAGGAGTTGTTACAGGGCAGGGAGAGGGGCACACCAGAAGCCCCATACCTGCCCACTCTAAATAGGTTCTGCCAACCGCCACACCACGACAAAATATATATGACCTTTAGTGGAAAGAAACTTTAATACAATTTAGAAAAGACAAAGAACATAGTTTTAAATCAAGCACCCAATGTTACCCATCACCTCGTGGGTAAAAGTCCACCCAAATGGGATTTGCCCAAAGCAGGGCCCTAAAGCCTGCCACAAGTGTAAAACACCTTTTGGCAGGGACCCATAGAAAAGGGACAGAAACAGCCAGACAATTGTGGAAGGAAAAGAGCAAAATCAAAATCAAGATAAACGTTGCCATTGTTAACCTCCCCACGGGTCTCTCACCCACATCTGTTTCAGTTAGTCCAGATTCTTCTTTACATGTCTCTGCGTCCCTCTGCTCCTTGTACCTCTTCTGGCTCTCCATTCTGTTTCCTTTCTTCTCCAGTCTCCTCTCTCCCTTTCTACAGCTTCTTATCTCTCCTGCTCAGCTCCACCCTTCCTTGGGTAGGACAGGGAGCCTGGACACAACCTTTTCCTGGGGACCACCCTGTTACAGAGTGTTGCCAGCACACTCCAAAGTGGAACCCGGGGTCTCCCCATTCTGTGGTGTGTCCTGGAGCAAGCTGCCTCCCAGCTCTGAGCTCCAGGTCCGTCTGCAGAACTTTCTCTGCAGTTGCTGTGGACGCCCCCTCTCCCACTCCTCTCTACCTAGACCCCCATCCCCTCTAGATTTCTACAAAATGCCACCAATTTCCCAGAGTAAGGATCTCAGACCAAGAGAGGGCACTTGGGGACACTCTAGCAGACAGGGTGCTGCCTTGGGGTCGCCCATGTGATTTCATTGGTGCCTCTTCAAACCTCGGTTTCCCATCTGTAACAGAATATTATTGCCTCTCTCAGGAGGTGCTGGGCACCCCAGTTCCAGAAGGACTTGACTCTAGAGTTCAAGTGCAGGACCAAGTGGTGGCGCTTGTTTTGGGAGCAATGGCAGGGGCAGGGGCCAGGAAAGTAATGGAAGCAGGGTAGAGTGCTGGGGCTGAGCTTTGTGGATGGTGAACACCGGTTCTGGAGGAGAGGAACCGTAGGTACCACTGGGCTGAGGGTCAGTTGGCTTCCCCTACAAGGCCACACAAGAGGGACCTGGCAAAGCCAGTTAAAACCCATACCTGGAACCTCAATCAGGGCATTATGCCTCCAAGTTTTGAGGTATAAGCTCTCCATTTCGGAAACCAGAAACTCCCAGAGGTTGAACCACCCTCCACCGGTCCCTCCACCCAGAGCTGGGGCCCTTGCCCCTCCCACCAGGTCTAGGCTACAGCCCTCCCCCAGCCCGCCTCACCCCTTCCACCCCCAGCTCCTCAGCTGCTGTGGTTTCTTCCCCCCCCCATCCCCCACCCCGGTGTTGTTTGGATCTTCGGGTTTTTTGTGTCACTCTTAGAAAATTACCCATAAATACAGTTTCTGAGAGGAAAAGACCCTGCTCCCCGCGGTGGCCCGTCTCACGCTCCCGTCTGTGGAGGAGCTGCAGGGGCGCCAGCCCGGTTCCTGCCCCCTCCCAAGTGAGGCGGGACGGAGGCTGTTCCCACCTTCTACGGAGAGGGAAAAAAAAAAAAAAACATCAGGGCGAAAACACAAACTGTTTTCCCAACGACCTAAGCAAAATATTCGCGGCCCCCTCGGCAGTCCAGGCAGGGAGGGCCGTGCTGGCCAGGAGAATCGCTCTAGTGGGACCTAGAGGTTGCCTTGATGCAGATGACTTGATGTCTTATTTTATCTAAACAGGGTAAAGTCCAACCAAGGCTAATGCAGAACCATCAGCTGGGAGATGACCCGGGTAGGGAGGAGGAAAGGAAGAGGAAGGGGGAGGAGGGGGTGGGGTAGGAGACGGAGGGAGGAGGGGAAAGAGGAGGTAAAGCGGGAAGGGTGAGAAGGATGAGGGAGCAGGAAGGAGGAGGTGGAGGAGGAGGGGGAGGTGGGAGAGGAGGAGGCAGAGGATATAGGAGGAGAGGGGCAGTGGGAAAGGCGGAAGATGGGGGAGGAGGAGAGGAGAAAGAAAGGGAGGAGAGGATAGGGAAGAAGGAAGAGGAGGGGGTAAGAAGGAGGAACTATCGTGGCCGCAGGCGGAAGGAGCCCGTATGGGGCTGGTCGAGAGCGGTGAAAACGGCGTTCCAGGCGGGAGGAAGGGCCGGCCAGAGCACACGCAAATGTGTCTGAAGAATGGAAGCGCTGAGTGGGAGTGAGTGAGGCGAGGCAGCCCTCTTGCTTCTTTTCAGAGACTACCTGAATTCCCTCAGGCACCGTCTCAACCACGCGGGGCTGGGGTTTGTCTGGCTTCGGTGGTCCCGGGAGGCAGAGACCCGGGACAGGGGAAAGTCCTCGAGCAGCCACACAGAGGCGACCGGGAGCCAGGAAAGGGGTCCCAGGTGTGGGATCCGCCCTCCCGCCCCGCCAGTCCCCTTAGACTTAGATCCACCCCGAGTTGACCCTAGCCCGGCCCC
>PVIJ01016879.1:0-31285 GCA_004024925.1 Scalopus aquaticus | reverse complement strand
TGGTACATATACACAATGGAGTACTATTCAGCATGGAAAGAAGATAAACACATGCAATTTGCCGCAACATGGATGGAATTAGAGGGAATCATACTCAGTGAAATAAGCCAGAAAGAAAAAGAAAAATATCGAATGGTTTCACTTATAACAGGACTATAGGGAGGCCGGGTGGGAGAGATACACTCAGCGGTGGGGGAGGTGGGAGGGGAGGATAAGGGCACAAAATGGAAGAGAGGAGAATACAGGGGACCATGGAGATGGATCACGGGTGAATTGGTGGTGGGCTGCCCAAGGGGAATACAAAATGTAAAAGACATAAATAACAATAAAAAAATGGAAAAAAAAGATATAAAAAGCATAGGGATTGGTAAAAAATATATAAAACTATCATGTTCACAGATATATAGATAGATAGATAGATAGATTCACAGATTATAGATATAAATTTAAAAAGAAACTACAAATAAACTATTAGAAATAACCAGTGATTTTAATAAGGTTTCTAAGTATGGAGCCTACAAGTGAAAAATAAAATTAGGGTTCTTCTCTATACTAAACAGTAAAAATTGACAAATTTCTCTATCTTGATCTAGTGTGCTCACTTGGAGAAATTCAAAACATACACTTATTATTTGTGGACTGTTCTATATGTAAGTCCTACTTCACTTAAAAAGTTTACCAAAATATGCTAGCACAGATGGCTTAAAATCAAGTAAATACAACATATCCTCTTACCTTTACTTGCCTTTTGTATTGTACTTCCAATTACCCATTAATTTTCCTTTCCAGCAGTTCTATGTTTTGGCTTTGGAGGTCCTTAACCAAGTTGAGAACGGTACACTAGGGCCTAAATATTACTTTGCAAGTAGAAAAGTCTCTTTATAGGGGCACCATATCATTTATGGACTTGCACTGTTCCAGTATTGACAGAGAAGCACAAAACACAGTGTCTATTCCAGAATCAAGGACTGGAGCAGAAATGCTAACAAAGTCAGCCAGAATTAAATTGCATGCAAGTTTAATTTTTTGCTCTCTGGCACAATAATTCAAAAAGCCATTAATCCAGACAAGGGGCTCATTCAAAACTGCAACTTTAAAATCCAACGGGCCCCTGTTGCCCAAAAGCCCAGATGCCTGAACATTTTCTCCCAGGGTGCATTACTGAGTGTTCCATCCATTTGTCAAAGAAGGCCTGCAACATTCTCTCTGAATGTCTGTTCTACCTGTCCAAATAGATTTCAGTCCCCCAAACATCCCCTTTGTATTCCTGCAAGCCAAGAGACATTTTAGAAATCCTTGTTGTTAACAGTGAGAAAGAAGAGAAAGAAAAGAAAAAGGAGACAGGAAGAAAGAGAGAAAGAGGTAAATAGACTTGACCGAGACCAGATTATGAACTATGCATTTGTGGGCCAGGGAGGGTGCAGGGGGTTTCTGGGAAGCAGGAGTGAGTCCTCACTGCAACTAGGATTAAATCCACACTCCCTAGGGTGGAGGATGGTGCCTCACTCGCTCCCACCCACTTCTCTGCTATCATTTCCTCCCACTGCCCCACATCCTCTCTCACCTCCTGCCCTCGTCTCGCCTCACCTTCTCAGAGAAGCCTTGCCTGCATTTTATTTTTAATTTTTTAAAGATTTATTTATTTATGCATACAAGAGCTGTATTGTAGGCCAGAGGTGTGGGGGATGAGAGGATTCACCAGAGACAGAGTGGGGAGCAGAACAGCGGATCTACTGAAATGCACTGCTGAGGGGAGCAGCAGGTGAGACAGGAGAGGTCTGCTGCGCCATGTGGGTCAGCTCCCTGGCCGGGGGACTGAACTCATGCTGCAGTGGCTGCTGATAGCCTCATAGTGCTGAGACTTAACCCCTTGCGCCACCAGGGAGGCCCTTGACCTTGCATTTTAAAGTAAGTCTCCTCTGTCCCTGTCACTCTGTCTAACATTCTGGCTATATTCTCCATAGCATTCATTGCTCCCTGAAATTGTGTTTTTGTGTGTTATTACCATCATTTTCTTCCAGTGGAATGGAAGCTCCAGGAGAAGTGGCTTTTGTCTTGCCTCACCTTTCTATCCCCAACACCTGGAACAGGACCCAAAGCCAGGTTTAAAGAAGATTCTCGATAATTTTTCATTGTGAAGTAAGTGTTCTATACTCTGATTTCCAGATCAGAAAACAAAGCTAACAAAGGGACAGTAATTTAACTGAGGTCCTATAATTTGCATTTGGTGGGACTAGATCTGTTTAACTCTAGAGCCTGAACTTCACCACATCACTAAAACTGCATTGCACCGGTTTATGTTGACAGGTAAGTCGAATGCGTGGCGTAGGGGAGGCTCCTGCCAGCAGTGATGCAGTTCGAGTGTCTTTCTTTGGTAAAGTACCTGCAGAAACCTCTCACCCTGACAACATGAGTTCTGAAAACAGACTGTTATAATAACTTGTTTTAAACAGTGCTCTTCAAATTTGAGCAAATCTCAGAATCCCCTGAAGAGTTTGTTTAAAAAAACAAGCCAGATTGTTGTTCCCCCTCCATCCTCCAGCCCTCCCTCTTGATTTTGGATTCAGTAGCTGTGAGGTGGGAATCAGTAATTTGCATTTCTAACTCAGAACAGGTTTTCTTTTTTTTTTTTTTAAGATTTATTTATTTATGCATACAAGAGCTGGGGTGTAGGCCAGAGGTGTGTGGGTGGTGAGGGGACTCACCAGAGACAGAGTGGGGAGCAGAACAGGCAGATTGACTAAAATACACTGCTGAGGGGAGCAAAGGGAGAGAGAGGAAAGGTCTGCTGCGCCATGCGGGAAGCTCCCTCACTGGGGATCGAACTCATGTTGCAGTGGCCGCTAATAGCTTCATAGTGCTGAGACTTAGCACCTTGCGTCACCAGGGAGGCCCTAAAACTCAGAACAGGTTTTCAGGAGGAAAAATTAACTAAGGACGGATAAATAGGCTTAAAAAAAAAAGACTTAAATGAAGGCTTTCTGTCTCTCCCCAGTTGACAGTCTGCCTCATCTTGCACAGTGCCAGCTAGGTCCCTGAGACACAATGGTGAAGGCCATAATATTGATCAGGTCATATTGGACACTGGTCACCAGGGCTGCTTTTAACGCTGACAAAGTGGATATTGTTGCCATCAGTGACTTCTTCCTTACCCTCAACTCCATGGTCTCCATGTTCCAGTATGATCCAACCCATGGCAAGTTCAGTGGCACAGTAGAGTCTGAGAGCGCAAAGCTTGTCAGCAATGGAAGACCCATCTCCATCTTCCTGACCAGTCCTGCCAACAGCAAATGCAAAGATGCTGGTGCTGAATGTGATGTGGAGTCCATGGGTGTCTTCACTGCTTGGAAAAGCCTGGGGCTCGCTTGAAGGGTGAAGCCAAAATGGCCTCTGCTCCATCTGTGATACCTTCATGTTTGTGAACAGGGTGGACCAGGACAAGTGTCACAACTCTCTGAGATTGTCACCACCTACTTGGTTTCCTTGGTCAAGGTCATCCATGGCAACTTTGGCATCATGGACAGATTCATGACTGAAGTCTACTGTCACTGCCACCCAGAAACCATGGATGGTCCCTCTGGGAAACTGCTGAAGTCTACCTGGAACATCATGCCTGCTTCTCTTGGCACTTCGAAGGCTATAGACAAGGTTATCCATGAGCTGATGTGAAGTTCACTGGCATGGTTTTCCATGTTCCTTCTCCTAACATGGCAAGACAAGCATCAGAAGGCCCCCTAAAGAGGCTGTCTCCTGCAATTTTAACAGTGATGCTCTTCAGAGTTGGACTGGCATTGTCCTCGACTGCTTTGTCAAGCTCATTTCCTGGTATGACAATGAATTTGCTTGCAGCAACAGGGTGATGGTCCACATGACCTCCAAGGAGTAAGAACTTGCTGGAATACCAGCTTCAGCAAGAGCATGAGAAGACAGAAGCCCTTAGCTGTTGAAGAATTCTGTCCCTGACTCAATCTCCCAATACACCGAGAATCTCCTGACTACAATGCAGTTTCCATCCTAGACCCCTAAAGAAAGAGAGGGAAACCTACCTTGTCCTGTACATTCAATAAATATACTACCCAGCAAAAAGAGAAAAAAAGACTTAATAATGAACAGATAGTTGTGTTTAAGCATATAGACTAAAATAGTAATAGTAGAATCTTGGACATGGCATATGCAGATTTACTGCAACAATCCTTCATTTTGCCAATGCTTTAAAATTTTCTCATAGTAAAATGTTGGGAATAAGGCTTACTAAAAAGATTGGGATTCACGAAGGAATTTAAGTTGCAAGTTAGCAGAAACCGTGTTAACTACAGTGTCAAAGCAACCTGCAAGGTAATGTGAAAATTAATTACACGTATGGACTAATGAGTCTGTGTACACATCTCCATCATCTAAATACATAATTGAGAGCTTATCCAACATGACCTTTGCTTTAATTCCTTACAGGAAATGATTAAAGAGTGTGCCAACAGAAAAACATCAATCAATTGCTATTTAGTGCAGGTTAAATCCCGTACAATAAAGATGAAGAAGGGCTGCATTACAATTTTCCCCTGAAACCCAGGGTGAGTGCTCGCAGAAAAAAGATTTGTATTATTAACAATTGGCAAGTAGTCAATAAACTTTCTGAGGTCAATCATTTAATTAATTGAATAACTATATATTGGAAGTCTATTATGTGCTAGCACTGTACAAGGTGCCAAGGGTTTTTAAGAAAAAGAACAAAAGGGCCTCCCTGGTGGCGCAGTGGTTGAAGTCTCAGCACTATGAAGTGATCCACGGCCTGGGAGCTTCCCACCTGGAGCAGCAGATCTCTCCTGCCTCACCTGCTGCTCCCCTCAGCAGGTTATTTTAGTCAATCTGCCTGTTCTGCTCCCCCTCTGTCTCCGGTAAACCCTCTCACTCCCCCACACCTCTGGTCTACACCCCAGTTCTTTTATGCATAAATAAATAAAATTAGATTAAATTTAAAAAAGAATAAAAAAAGTAAGATAATACCAGTTCTTATGGAATTTATGAATATTCCAGTGAAGGTGTAACAGGGTGGTCCCCAGGGAAAGAGGAGGCACCAATTTCCCCATCCCACCCAAGGAAGGGAGGAGCTGCAGGGAAAGGAGAAGCTGGAGAGGAGACTGGAGAAGGAAGGAGAGGGATAGAGAACCAGAAGGAGACCTGGAGAAGGCACATGGAGCAGAGAGACACTGCATTGGCCTCTTGGCCTTGGACTGGTGAAACAGATGTGGGTGAGAGACCCGTGGGGAGGTTAACCATGCAGCTTTTATCTTGATTTTGATTGTGCTCTTTTCCTTCCAGACTTGTCTGGCCCCTTCTGCCCCTTTTCTATAGGTTCCCACCAGGTGGCACCTTAGACTTGCAGCAGGATTTGGGGCTTCAGTGGCCCTACTTCGGGCCAATCCTGTTTGGGCATTTACCACGAGGGGATGGGTTTTTCATTTGTAAACTATTTTAACTATGTTCTTTCTCTTCTCTTTAAACGCACTAATTTTATTTTATTTTATTTATTTTTTAAAATAAATTCTTTTTTTTAATGTATATATTTATTGTTATTTATGTCTTTTACATTTTGTATTCCCCTTGGGTAGCCCACCACCAATTCACCTGTGATCCATCTCCATGGTCCCTTGTGTTCTTTTCTATTCCATTTTGTGCCCTTATCCTTTCCTCCCCCCCACCCACCCCGCTGATTGTCTCTCTCCTATTTGGTTTCCTTATAGTCCTTTTATAAGTGAAACCATTCGATATTTTTCTCTTTCTTTCTGGCTTATTTCACTGAGTATGATCCCCTCTAATTCCATCCATATCGCTGCAAATTGCATGTTAAACGCACTAATTTTATTATAGTTATTTTCTATTGAAGGTTGTATGCACTAGGAGTATATATGTATTACGTGGCAGATGGCAGAGCTTATTTAAAACAGGCAGGTTAGGGGGTTCTGGGGTGCCCCACACTCTGCCCCGTAACACTAATAGGCACGGGAAATTATCGGCCTAAAAGAATAGTACTTGGTCATTAACTCTATAGTTATTCTGGACAGTGCAGCTTCCTTTAGGTTTTTATTTTTTCTTATATTTTTTCAATTTTTAAAATAATTTTTAGTTTTTAATTGTGGTAAAAAACATAAAATTTACCATCATAGCTATTTTAAGTGTACTGTATGGTATTATTAAATACATTCACATTGTCTTTGTGCAACACATCTCCACAAATGTTTAGCCTACAAAAACTAAAACTCTGTTTCTGATAAACAGCTACTCCCATTGCTGCCCCCTCAACCACCGTTCAATTCCTTCTGCCTCCACAAATTTGACTACTCCAGGGGTCTGATAAGTGGGATCATACAGTGTTTGTCTTTTTTGCAACTGGTTTATTTCACTTAGCATAATGTCCTTGAGATTCCTCCAGGGTGTTGCATGTGACAGAATTCCCTTCCTTTTTAAGGCTGAGTAATATACCATTGTGTGTATATACCAGACATTTTTTTATCCAGTCATCCACCAGCAGACACTTGGCTTGCTTCCACCTTTTGGATACTTATAAATAATATTGCATGAATGTGTAACTATCTCTTTGGGATCCTATTTTTAAATCTTTTGGCTATATGCCCACAAGTGGCATTGCTGGGTCATCTGGTAATTCTATTTTCACTTATTTGAGGAACCACCATACTGTTTCCATAGCAGCTGCTCCATTTTACAGTCTCAACAAGAATGCACAAGGATCCCAGTTTTTCCACATCTTCACCAACACTTGTTATTTTGTTTTGTTTTGTTTTGTTTTGTTTTATGCTAGCCATACTATTGGGTGTAAGTTTTTCTTTGTTTTGAATTGTGGTAGGGTTCTCCAATTCTCTTTATACCATCTCATTTGAACGATTCCTAATCACTTAACTAAGTAGAAATCCAATAATCTCTTCTGTTTCTACTCTTCTAGAACACACAGGAGTCCAAGCTAGAAAAACTAGGAGTGGCTGAAGTCCTTCCTTCTCACAATCCCCCTCCCCGCCCCCCACCTGCCTTCACTCTTTGACTTGCCAGTTCATTTCAGGGGAACTGAGAATAAACTTTGCTTCTTTGCTAGGTTCTGTGAACATACTGTCATTTTTACCACTATATTTTAATTGGATTTAGCCACAAACACTCCAGAAATCCAAGAAAGTCATTTTATTTGTAATTCCCTTCAAAGTGAAAATTCAGTGTCCTTTGGGCCAATGTTAGCAGCCTGAGCAGAATGCTTTTTGGCCCCTATAATGATCCATACTTCCACTGCATCTCATTTTTATTGTTTGACTGTTAAGATGCTTGTCTCCAATTGATTAGATAAGGGGTACTGGTCTAGGGTGGAGGAGGAAGATGATAAAAAAGACTTTCTCCCAAAGTTCCTGCTCTCTGAAGCAAGGCTTCAACCTCCGAATTCCCCTCAAGGAGATTCACTTAGTAACCATGTTTTTGACAAGTGTTGACTCTTGTTTGAAAGCTTTCTGCTTTGAATAAAAAGTCTTTGATATTTTTTGCCCTTCTGACTTTTTTTTTTAAGTGTTGTTGTTAGAGCCCTGGGCCAAATTCTCTCCGTAGTTACTATTTCTATGGCATTTGTATTGTACACATAAGCAAACCTTGAGGTTCATTCTGTTACAAACTTTTAATAATAACAAATTACGTCTGTATATTGTTTTATATTGCAGAACATAGTTGTATGGACACTTGCTCATTTGATTCACAAATACACAAAAACTGTACAATAAAGTCAAAGTCATAGTTAACTTCATTTTGCACATAAAGTAACTGAGATTCAAAGAGGTTAAGTGACCAGTGCAGGCCAAACAGGCAAGGATGTGATTCAAACTCAGGTTTTCTGATTCTTAAATCTGTCCTAAGGAGAGTTTTGAGGGTTTTTGTTCGTTTGCTTGTTCATTTTTTTAGGATTATGGAATTATAAATATATAGGCAAAGATAAATTATATTATTTTCTTAACATGTATCATGCTTCCAAAGGATATGAAAAGTAGGGAATAAACATAATTAATAGAAAGTAGCCAAATTTATGAAGTGCAGGACACAGGTAAAAACTTTGTGGAACTTTGTGGAGGAAGGAACTTTGTGGAGGAAGTATAATAGATTGCAGAGTACTAAAAGGCAAAGACTAAGGTTTGTTTATTTTTGCATTTTGGATAATCCCCAATGCAGCATCTTGCACTTATGAGTGAGGAAGGACGGAGAAAGGAGGAATAAAGGAGGAAGGTAGGGGAAGGGAAGGAGGGAAGGAAGGAAAAAACATAACTACCTAGAGTCCTAGACAAAGCTTGCAAGAGTTCCTTGTAACTGGAAGAACTTAATAAAGGTTAAAGGAAAAAGGAATTCAGTAAAAAGCTTAATGAGACTTTCAATTATTTCTCTGAGGGAAAAAACCTCACTGGCTACTTGAGGCCTCTTCGGTGCACCAAGAGAACAGGAAGAGAGGAGGCAAGAGATAAAGAGCTGGCTTTGAGTTGCTATGACTCTCATTCCAAACACCTGGGATTCCAAGCACCATGGTTGATAATAGTACAAAATTGAATAAACAACTTGTACTGAATTTTCTAATCTTTGATCATTGTTTTGATGTACATAGTGATATTAATGACCGACCAATCTCTGAGGTCATTTGGATCAGTGCCTGGCACACAGCAGGTGCTTCGCAAATGTTATGGAAAGAATAAATGAAGGTGTCGGGTCAACACAAGCAGACAAGAGCAGACTGATAGGCAGGGAGGTCCTGGAGAAGGAGCCATCCTATGCACTCCCTTTCCTAATTGCTATTAAAATGTGGACTTCCTGGGCCTCCCTGGTGGCACACTGGGTTAAGTCTCAGCCTATGAAGCTATTCACAGCCATTGCAGCACTAGCTGATCCCCAGCCAGGGAGCTTCCTGCATGGCAGCAGACCTCTTCTGCCTTGCCCACTGCTCCCCTCAGCAATGTACTTCAGTCGATCGCCTGTTCTGCTCCCCACTCTGTCTCTGGTGAAACCTCCCACCCCCTCACACCTCTGGCCTACACCCCAGTTCTTATATGCATAAATAATTTTTTTTTTTAAAGTAGACCTTCCCTTCGGGAGGCGAGGGTTGCACCAAACAGCCTCTGTGGTTGCAGCAGATCTGTTTTCAACTTCATGATATTTCCCTCAGCCAATAAATAAAACATTCAGCAAATGATGGCAAGAAACAGACACCTGATTTCCATGACAAACACGGCGATATTGTATCAGCTAGCAGAGCTGCTTTTTGTGCTGCGTGGACATAAGCAGCAACACAGACTGGAGTAGAATGGAACCCGTTCCCTTGTTGGCAGAGTCACCCCAAAGGAATGGAGACTTCAGAAATCATCCCAGTTGGTGTAATACTGAATTGTTTCAAAATCAACTCATAATTGATGCCAATCTACCAACATTAAAATAAGGGCATTACTGAGGAAATAAAGTACATTTAAAACTTGAAAAAAAAAGTGGACCTTCTCTGGGATGGTAGCACGTTCTCCTTCAAACTTATGAAGGGAAGAACCCCACCAATTACAAGACAGACCGCTTGGTGAGGACGACTTAGGGGGTTGTCTGCTGGTCACATTGTCAGTGACACCCACAGGTGCTTCTGGAGTTCACTTTTGCAAACATTTAGAGGGGTTTTTGATGATTTATTTTAATTCTACTTCTGAAAAAGTAAACTGGAAACTTCTAAGTGGATTCATAAGTTAATATTTAAAGGAAACCTGTAAAAATGACTAGGTAGAATAAAGAAGATATATACTTCAGTAAATTGAAGAAATCCATTGTATATTGAATAATGCACCAACACTAGTTGGTTTCCTAAGTTTGGTTTTTAGTATTTCCAATTTTGTGTAAAGTAAGATGAATCTATATTTTGTAGTTATCAGTTAGTTGATTGATGGTGCTATTTAGTTCAATTGTCCTTACTGATTTTCTGCCCGCTGGGTCTATTAATTACTGATGGAGTAGCACTGAAGCCTCCAATTATAATGGTTTCATCTACCTGTCTTTGTCACTCTATCAGTTTTTGCCTCATGTATTTTGACTTTCTATTGTTAGGTACATAAATATTCAGGATAGTTATGCCTTCTTGGAAGTGTAGTTATGGAAAGTCTCTCTATACCCGGGTTAATTTTCTTTATTCTGAACCTGAAATTAAACTGGACTAAAACTATCCCTCTTCCACTTTTAACCTATCTCTGTCTTATACTTCAAGTGGGTTTCTTGTAGACAACAGATAGCTTGGTCTTATTATTATTATTATTATTATTATTATTTTTAGCTATTCTGATGATCTCTGTCTTTTAACTGGTGTTATTTATACTGTTCACGTAAAAAGTCATCATTGGCAATAGTTGGACCAATATCTACCATGGTTGTAGTTGTTCTGTTTATTGTACTAGTTCTTTTTCGTTTTTTTAAAATCTTATCCTCCTTTTCCACCTTCTCTGATTACAGTTGAGCATTTTGTGTAATTCCAGTTTCTCTACTCTCATAGCATACCAATCATACTTCTTTTTTTTCCCTAGAATTTGCAACTAACCACTTTCAATGAACACTATATAGCTTGTGAGCTGTGCAAGTAGCTTTTCAGAGTATTCCTGAAACATTCCTCCCATCTCTTAAAACATTACTGTCACTGATTTTACTTATCTATATAGTATAATCGTCCAATACATTGTTATGATTACTACTTTGAACAGTTAACTTTTAGATAACTCAGGATTGAGAAAAATTAAAAAGATCTTTTTCCCTTCATTTGTTCCTTCCAATACTCTTCCTTTCTTTATGTAATTTCTGATCTATATCATTTTCCTTCTCTCTAAAAAAGTTCTTTTAACATCTCTTACAGGCAGACCTCATCTGAATGAATTCCCTCATTTTTGTTTGTCTGACTAGCCTGTGTTTTTTTTTTTTAAAGATTTATTTTTTATTTATACATACAAGTTGGGGTACAGGCCAGAGGTGTGGGGCGGCAAGAGGGTCCACCAGAGACAGAGCGGGGAGCAGAACAGGCAGATCAGAAATACACTGCTGAGGGGAGCAGCGGGCGAGGCAGGAGAGGTCTGCTGCGCCATGTGGGATTCTCCCCGGCCGGGGGTCGAACTCGCGTCGCCGCTGCCAACAGCTCGACAGCGAGCGCTTAACCGCTGCGCCATCGGGGAGGCCCTAGCCTGTGTTTTTCTCCTTCACTTTTAAAGAGCAATTTTATTGGCCATTGTAGGGTAAGCGGAAGAGTTGTCAGGGTTTTCCACCTACCCCTTAGGTGATGCACCTCTGTAGGCCTCCGTGCGTGCCTGATGGCGGGCGCCTGAAGAAGGGAAGGGCGTGGCGTGGCGTGGCGTGGCGTGGCGTGGCGTGGCGTGGCGTGCGCGTGCTCGAGGCTGAGATGTGGCGAGCACGAGGAAGGTGAGCGCGGCAGCAGCACAAGAGAAGCGGCAGGAAGCAGAAGCAGCGGCAGCAGAGAGCCCCGCAAAGCTGAAGATTTACCGGCCTGCTGGCCTCCTAGCCCCCTGCCCTGTTTGCCTGCCTTGTACCTGGTTGCCTTGCTACGAAAGGCGTAATGAAAAACCTAAAAAGCCAGCGACCGCTCCAGGACTCGTCCTATGGCTGTCTGCATGAATCATGGGAAACTGCATTGGTGCCAGGCTTGTACTACAGCCATGTAATAGGTCTGTGGGGTTTTCTTTCAACACTTCAAATATTTTACTCTAATCTCCTCTCTTGCTTACATGGTTTCTAATGAAGAGTCAGATATACCTGTAGTTGCTCTGCTATAGATAAAGTATTTTTCCTACTCTGACGTCTTTCGTGATTTTTTTCTTTATCTTCGATTTTCTGTAGATGGATTATAATATGTTTAGATATACTCTTTTTTTGTACTTGTCTTGCTTGGTAGTCTCTGAGTTTCCTGGATTTGTGGTTTCATACCTCATTATTTTGGGAAATTCTCAGTCATTCTTACTTTGAATTACTACTGTCTTTTCTCTCTTCTTCTGGCATTCCAGTTACACATTTTACTTCTGTGTGTCTGTGTGTGATTTTTCAATACATTTTGCACAGTCTGTTCCTTTTTTTAAAAAAAAAAAACCTTGCATCTCAGCTTGGGAACTTTTTATTGATATATCTTCACTGAGTCATTCCTTGGTTGTTCCAGTCTACTTATGAGCCCTTCAAATATCTCTTTATTTCTTCTAACTCCTAGCAGTTCCTTTTAACTCTTTAAGGTTCCCATCTCTCTGTTTCAATTGTCCATCTGTTCTTACATATTATCTACATTTTTCATTAAAGTCATTAACATTTCAAATGTCCTATCAAATTATTTCAAAATATGTATCACATCTGAGTCTGATCCTGATTGTTTAGTTTGTCTCTTCAGATTGTGTTTTTCTTTGCCCTTTGGAATGCCTTGTCATTTATTTTTTAAGTGGGACATATTTTGGGTAATAAAAACTTCAAACCAGGCTTGCTATGAGAATTTGTTAGTCTGGCTGGAATTGAAATTAAATATCTACATCTCATATTTTCTATATTTGTAGATGTCAGAGGCTTCAGTTTCCTCTGGTGTCCTGTTTTTTTTTTTTTTTCTTTTCCTATTTTCTTTAGGTTTCCTTAAGAATATTTCAATAGAGCCTGTGTCTTACATGTCCTCTAGTTGTAACCTACTGTCACTATGGTGGAGCACTGTTGGTTTGATGTTAAGGCATAGGGGAGAGGGGGAGGCCTAGGTCCCTGGACTTTGACCATCAGAAATGGTTTTAACCTATTTTGTTTCCCTTAGGAGGAACAGAAGACCAGAGGGGACTGGAATTGTGTAATTGCTCTTTCCCCCACCTTAAATAAGGCTCTGCTCCAGGTAAGTTGATCTCAATTATTTTCTGTATTCACCTATCTCTCCAGATTTTAAGGTAGTAACTTGTCCTTTGATCTCAGTTCTCTGATAATTCTAAGAAAAATCATTGATCTTCAAATTATTCAGCTTTTTTCTTGTTGTAAAAGCAGAAGTGATGACTTCCAAGCATTTTGCATGTTGGAATCAAAACTAGATTTCTCCTACAACTTAAAAGGCCTCCACTAATCTATTCTCCCTTCCTTCTTGTAAAGTACTAAGAATGCGAAGATAGTAAATTACTGGGGAAGGTAGACAAGTATTGGAATTCAAATATTATCCTTCTTGGTTCCTAACTTTTTTTTTAAAGATTTATTTATTTATGCATACAAGAGCTAGGATATAGGCCAGCAGTGTGGGGTGTGTGAGAGGATTCACCAGAGAGAGAGTGGGGAACAGAACAGGTGGATCTACTGAGATACACTGCTGAGGGGAGCAGCAGGCAGGACAGGAGAGGTCTGCTGCGCCATGTGGGTAGCTCCCTGGCTGGGGATCGAACTCGTGCTGCAGTGGCTGCAGACAGCTTCACAGTACTGAGACTTAACCCATTGCATCAATAGGGGAGGCCCTGGTTCCTAACTCTTTATGCTATAAACTGTGTACTTGACAGGTCCATTCCTCCTTCCCCTTGACTGTGTTATGATAGAAAAAAAATTTTACTAGGCAAAGACATTTGGACAAACTTCTCTGCCAAGGATTTCATTTAAACATGAGCAACCAAGTTACATAAATCAATGGCTTCAAAGTTTATAAGTAAAAGATGCAACTGCTATGGTGAAAGTGAACCTTTCATAGAATATATATGAGTAGAAACAAGGGAGGAGTCACTTGGCCAGATCTCAACATCTGACTAAGTCCACTTCAGTTGATGAGGCTCCCTGTTTTCAGACAGAAAAAGTCGCTGCTGAGCAATTGCTTTGGTGACCAATCAGCCTTGAGCCCAGAGGCACAAAGTTTGAGAGAGGGAAATGGGAGGAGGACATGGAACAATGGAAGAAGGAGCTGGGAGATTTTATCTTTGGTGCCTTACACTTTTCTGTTATTCGAGCTGCCTTTCTCTCCTACTGTGGGCAATATGTCTCTTCTGCCTCCCCAAAATATTCAATATTCAATTTCTGCAAGTCTAACTTTCAGCTAGTGGTCAGTCATAGTAATAATGACCTTTTGCTCCCTTCACCAAGATATCTCAGAACTTGCAAAAAGGTCTGACCTTCCAAAAAGGATTTAAATTTTGACAAGTGGGTACCTGAGAATGAAGATGCCGCTAAGATAGTAACCTAAGATACAGAGGGTATGTATTTCAGACAGAAGATCCTATGTATGCCTCCCTTAATTGGTTGCCAATCCTACCTTTTCATAAAACTTACCTTTAACCCTTTCATTAGGGGATAGGGGAAAAGATCAATATTAATCTCTTTAGAAGAAAAAAGCGAAGGAATATATCTGTATTACAGAAAACTCTGGAATATAGTCCATGGGTACCATGCATCTCCTTAAGAGGACTGCCAAATACAATTACTCAGTATATGAAATTTTTCATGTTTAAACTGGTAGAGAATTTCTCAGAAAAATGGGAAACTTGCAAAAGAATCATTTGAAAGTAAATCTGAACGAACTAGTTTTACCTTTTTTCATTTCTATTAAATTTGTCTACATTTGAAGAATGTTAGAATCCAGCTTACTTTTCTCTATCATGACTTTATTCTTGTCCCCTGCCAACATGACTTTGAAGTGGAACTTCTGAATGTCAATCCTAGACAAAAGCTCATATTATAGAGGAAAAAAGAAATCTTTATTTTTAACTAGAGAATGAATTCCAAGAATTTTTCATCACAGAGTGGGGAAGAACTCTAAGATACTTGCCACCCATACACCTAGAAGCCAAAACATATAATGGTGTATTTAAGCCCAGGCATTTCTTTTCAAGAAGGCATAGAAAACAAGTGTACCCAGTTTGTAGTATTTTGCTATTGCAACCTGAATGGACATAAAGAGAAAATCTTTTACTATGGGCTCCAGCACATATTCACAGCATAGGGAGGATGAAATGGGCCGCCACATATACTCATGTTTGGAGGAAGGCCTTTTAATGTGAGGAATAAGGAGAAGAATTGGAATTCTCTTTCTTTGCCTGTGTTCTCTCTGGAAAAATGAAACTGGCCTAGAGGGCAAAGCTGAGGTTAGGGTGAAGGTGATGGTGTGGAAAAGATCCTCCATGGAGTCGTGCAGTGCACAATCTACACACTCATACATGGTGGCTCTGCTGGTCCAAGTTCATCATAGAAAGGAGGGATTACCTTGAATTCTACCATGCACATGGCCAGGCAACAAGAAAACATCATGATTAAGCAACAAGAAAAGGAGTTAGCAGCCGGTATGGCAGAAACCAAAAGAATGTGTGGAAAGATGTACAATGTAGGTTTGTGGCAATGAGGGCCTGGCCAAAGATAAGTAGGAGGAGAAACTATGAATAAGCAGAGAACTGCTGCTTTGGCAGCACTTATATGAAAACTGGAGCAATACAGCGAAAATCAGTGTGGCCCTTGTGCAAAGATGACATGGAAATTTGTGAAGCATTCCATATTTTTTCAGTAGGAGAAATACATATACTAGCTGATTTCATCCATATGCGGGATATAAAGAAACAAAAAGGAACAGATAAAACTAAACCAAAACTAACTCTAGAAATTTGACTGTAGAATTGAGACTATCAGAGGGGGAAGTGAGGTGGGGAGTAAAAAGAAGAGGGAACCCAATTGTCTGTGGGTAAGAATTATGGGTTCTTTGGTGCTGGGTAAGAGGTTACAGTAAATACTTAAAGAGATGTGAGCCTATCCCCCCAAATCATATACAGTGTTATAAATCAATGTTATGTTGATAAAAGAAAGAAAAGTAAATAAGTGGAAGAAACTCTCAGAAGGAAGGAGAGAGGTGATGAGGAGAGAAGCAGAGGAATTGAATGTCTCTGTGAAAACACAGGGATAATCAGACCACTGGAGCAGCCCCCATTCCTGGCTTTTCTCAGGTTCAGGGTCAGTTCCCAGGTATTATTACCATAAATCCCATTTTTCTGAATATAATTTATTGGATCTTTCTTACATCCAAGTTGTCCAAGCCAGAATGATCTTCCCTCAACTCCATAGTGTTCTGCATGGTGTTTTCTTTGTCCAGTATAAATTGGTAGTAAAAATTTTCAGTGAAATATAGTCTAGGCTAGCTAGAGACCCTTTAGGAAATAGGAAGTGTGGAAGACCATTGTTCTAGAAAACTACTGAACTTAGCATACAGAACATCTATCCTAAAACCCTACCACCTGGAGAACAAGGGTGTCAGTGCAAGGCTGACCAGGGCACTGGACTGCTGAGGGCAGAGAAGAACATTTCCCCCAGCCCCACCAATATCCCTCTATTTCCTAATGTCTTTCACCACCTTTTGCCTTGTTTCCATCAAACCTTGCTATCACTGACTACTCCCCCCCCCTTTCATCTCTCTGATATACTTCACACAAAATGTGCAAAGGACAGCTGGAGTTCAATTGTTCTCTCTTTGATTGTGTTTACATTGAAATGACTGATAATTCCTTCATTCTTGATTTTCAAACTGGAAGAAGGAGGAAAAGAAAGAAAAGAAAGACTCTCATAGTGCTGAGACATAACCCCTTGCTCCACCAGGGAGGCCCCAAAATACACGTTTTTAATTTAGTAAAATCCAACTTATCTAGTTTTTGTTTTGTCTCTTGTGCTATTGGTGTCATATTTAAGAAACCATTGCCTAATCCGTGGTCATGAGAACATACTCCTACTTTATACAAGGGTTTTGTAGTTTTAGTTCATGCGTTTAATTTTATGATCCATTTTGAGTTAATTTTTGCATATGGTTTGAGACAGAGGCCCAATTTTATCTTTTGCATATGGCTATCCAGTTGGTTGTTCTAGTTGCTTATGATGAAAATGTCCACTTTCCCTCAACCCCATTGAATCACCTTGAAACATCTGTCAAAAATCAATTGATCATACATATAAAGATTTAATTCTGGATTCTCAATTAATCTCATTCAGTGGTCTGTCCTTGTGCCAGCACTCCACTGTCAGAATTACTGTAACTTTGTAGTAAGTTTTGAAATAAGGAAGATGAGTCCTCCAACTTTATTCTTTTTCAAGATTGTTTTGTCTAGCCTATGTCTTTTGCATTTTCATATGAATTTTAGAACCTGCTTGTCAATTTAAAAAGTTTTTTTACAAAAGCAACTGGGATTTTGATAAGAATAACATTGACTCAGTAGATCAACATATATGTTGCATATTGCCTTCTTAAAAATATTATCTTCCAAGCCACGAACATAGGATGTCTTTGCATTTATTTAGGTCTTTCTTCCAATGGTGTTTTGTAGTTTTCAGTGTACCAGTTTTGTCTTTCTTTTGTTAATTTTCTTCCTAAGTATTTTATTCTTTTTGACACTATCATCAGAGGGGTAGTTTTTTAATTTATATTTTTGATCATTCAATTGTACAGAAATAAATGAGATTTTTGATGGCAATCAGCTTTGCAAAACATGCTTATTAATCCTAGTGCTGTGTGTGTGTGTGTGTGAATCTCTAGGATTTTCTTTATATAAAAACATGTATATTTGTAAATATAGTTTTGCTTCTTTTATTCCAATCTGGATGCCTTTTGGTTCATTTTTCTCTCTAATTTCCTTGGATAATGTTTCCACCATGATGTTGAATAGAAGTGGTGAAGGGAGCGTCCTTTTCTTGTTTCTGCTTTTAGGGGGTAACATTCAGTATTTTACCACTCAGTATAACATCAGCTGTTTTTTTTTATAGATGAACTTTATCAGTTGAAGAAATTCCCTTCTATTTCAAGCTTGTTGACAGTTTTTTTCATGAAAATGTGTTGGATACTCAAATTATTTTTCTGTGTCAAAGTGATCACATGCTTTTAGTCCTTTTTACTAATGATATCATGTAGGATTAACTGATTTTCATTTGTTAAACCAACCTGGTGTTACTGAGATAAATCCTACTTGGTCATGTTCTGTAATTATCATTATAAGTTGCTGTATTGGGTTTGGTGGCATTTTGTTGAGGATTTTTGTGTTTATATTATAAGGGATATTGGTTTAGGTTTTGCTTTTTGTTGCCATACCTTTGGTTTTGTATCAGGGTAATACTATTCTTACATAATTACTTAAGAAGTAATTATTTCCTCCTCTACCACTTCTTAATGTTAATTAATATGTAAATATTTGGTAGATTTTGATAGTGATATCACTTGGGCTTTTGCTTTTTTTATATCTTTTTTTTTACTAAGTTTTTTTTATCTATTGTAGGTCTGTTCAGATTGTCTATGTCTTATTGAGTCAATTTTGGTAGTGTGTCTTTTTCTAGAAATTTGTCTATTTCATTCATGTTCATTTCATGTTATTTAATTTGCTGCCATGTAATTATTCATAGTATATCCATGAGGTTCTTTATTTCTGTAAGTTGGTAGTAATGTACCTGATTTCATTTCTGACTTTATAATTTGAGTCTTCTCTCTCTCCGCCACCCCCCCCGACCCCGTTAAAGGTCAATTTGTTAGTCATTTACCCACTGAATTTTACCTAAAACACAAACTCTTCTTGTCCTCTTCGATTCCATGTAAGGGCCCCTGATCTGTTGTTCCAAAATCAACTTGTGTCTCTGTCACTCTTGGTCCTCTTAACCTCAGTGGCCTTCTTTCAGTCCTGGAATACATTAGTCTCTTTGCCAGCTTGACATTTTGCATAATTTTCTTCATCTGCCTGGAAAACCCTTTTCCCAATGAATGCTTGACTGGCTCTTCCTCACCCATCAAAGTTCAAGTGTAATAAGTCACATTCCAAGTTTGGAGCACAAATATATTGTTGACATCCTACTCTATTAATTCCTTACATTCTCTTCACCACTGCATACTGAATACTTAACACAATGTCTAGTTCAGAATAGTAATTCAAACAATTTATACTGTATAGAATTAAAATGGAGGGTAAAACCAGAACTCAGAAATTTCTGAAATACTATAAAAATGTAACATATTATTGTGATCCTGATAACTGTACAATATTATTTGTGGATTTGCATGTTATTAGAAATTAGACAAGCTCACTCTTTCAAAAATCTCAAGGTAGATAGAAACCTTTAGACAAAAGTGGGTCCTCTCTAAAGCATAACATTTTCATTTGACTATAGCTTAAATTTTAAATATTTTGGTATATACTGGAACATCTCATGTCAAAGGAATAAATTCTTAAAAGGTACTTAGTTCTGATCTTGTGGTTTGTACACAGGTGATCTCATGATAAAAAGTAAATCTTTAAAATTTATTCATTTATGGGGCTTTCCTGGTGGTGCAAGGGGCTAAGTCTCAGCACTATGAAGCTATCAGCAGCCACTGCAGCACAAGTTCGATCCCCAGCCAGGGAGCTTCCCTCATGGCACAGCAGACCTCTCCAGTTTCACCCGCTGCTCCCGGCAGCTGTGTATTTCAGTAAGTCAGCCTGTTCTGCTCCCCACTCTGTCTCTGGTGAATCCTTTCACTCCCCATACCTCTGGCCTGCACCCCAGCTCTTGTATGTGTAAATAAATAAATCTTTTAAAAAAGTAAAAAACCAAAAATACCATGACAACCAAACAAAATACTTCTTTAGCCTCCTTTACTGGCCAACAGTCTTAGCCTAAGAGCCAGGGGGGGCAGAAAGATTCAATGCCAGTTCTGCTGAGCTGGGGTGGGCTAGAAGTTGCTTAAGAGAGTTGGCCTTGCCATTGCTTCCCAGCTCCATGTTCTCTGAGGTCAAGCTGGCAGCTTGAAACGAGTCACGGGAAGAGAGTATTTACCCACGGAAATCAGCAAATGCCACAAATTGGGGCTTTCTGCCAACCCCCTTTGGCATAGAAGAGAGTGAGCAGGAGAGATTGGAGTCGAGACTCACTCCCAGAAGTCGATATATTTTTGGTTTATCCCACTTACTCACATTCCTGTTAAAATCCCTAACTCTAGGAAACATAAAAAAAGAATGAACTGGCTATAATTCCTTTATTAGGTTATTGGTAGCCGGCACTAAATGTAAAAATAAAATAAAACATTAGAGGTGTACTTCTTTTTGAAGAAGAAGAAATATTTTCATTTAAGTTTCTGAAAATGCTCACTTCTTCCTTTAAAAATACTGTATTAGAAGCGCGATATTCTTTACTTGCATTCAGGATTAGCACGTAGTAAAATGTACCTTATTTAAAAAATAAGTGAATAGGCAAGCAAATCAGTAAAATGAGTTCAACATGAGGATTATAAATTTCTTTTTTTACATATTTTTTATATTTAAAAAACTCATCTGGGGTCTGTTTGTGGAAACAATAGGGATCAAGTATCTTCTTTAATTATAGGAAATAAACTGTTATTTTCATTTTTGGGTGTTGGTTGTTATTTACACTCTGACTATGAGAAATTTCTCTTGTTCAAGTCAAATCTCCCAATCATGGGAACAAGCTTACTTCAAGTATAGTACTACTCGTGGGTCCTTAACTTAATAGTGTTTTTTCTGATTCTACTTCCCACCTGAAGAATGCGATGATGTAATTTATAATCAGATTTTTAGGGCTGGGAAAAACCTTGGAAATTATTGTAGCCAGGGCAACAGATAGATTTCAACTCTTCCAAATTCCGCCATTGATGGCAGTGCCTGGAGTCTTCCAACTCAGCAAGGAAAGTGAGTCCATTGCATTAGCAACTACTGCCTTTAACATAGGAGGGGAAGCAGACATCACTTGCCCACCCTAGCTAGTTCTGAGCTAGTCCAATCTCTTTATTATAATTATTAAAAATTGAAGCTGTATAGATTAAGAACTTTCCTAAAAATCAATGGCATAGCTAGGGTTTACTGGTACATTCATTTGGAATTGTTCTTAAATAAAATTTTTCTTGTCATCCCAAAGCACACAGTTGTTCTAAAGCCTCATCCCTAATACCTGTCAAAAATATGGATTTCTCCTTCCCACGTCCACTAATCTTGCCTGTTTGTTAAGGGTTCTTTACTTGTCTTCTACCCTTAGTAATGCCATTTCCACTTCCAGTCCATTCTCCTAGACCTACAACATTGCCAGAGATCAGTTCTCAAACACGAATATGAAATATCATTCAATGTTTAAACACTTTGATGATCTCAACACACCTTCTGATAGTGTGCTTGTCTTTGATCATTCCCTATAGTTCACTTCCAATCTGTCAAAACCCTACTCAATCTTCAGACCGGTTAAAATGTCACCTCTTCCAGGAAGCTTTCCAGAATTCTTCCCTGTTTCCTGAACTAATCAGTCCATAAGAGCAAGAATTCAAGGTTTAGCCCAGGGATGATCTCTATAGATCAGTGATGTTTATTGATGAGTGATAAGTCAACTGGGAACTACATTCACCTTCATGGCAGGATGCCAGGGTACCACACCACTGTAGAAATTCCAGACACAGGATTTTGTTACTACTTCTTTCCATAGTTATAGTACCACCAGTAATGTATGCGAGCTCTAGCTCCCTGACACCCTTGCCATCAAATGTTGTCAGTCTTTTGAGTTTTATTCGGTCAGTCAGGTCTGTAGTGTTATGTCACTGTGGTTTTAATTTGATAACTATTTTGAGGAACTTTTTCATATGCTTTATAGCCTTTTGATTCTTTCCTTTTGTAAAGTGCCAATTTTAGGCATTAGTCTATTGCTTGTTTTTTTAAAATGAATTTTTTTATTGGTGTGTTGGAACTTTCAAATAAACAAATAAATAAATTTTTATATATTCTGTATAGAAATATCTTGTTAACTGTATATACTAGAAATATTTTCTCCAAGTCTGCATCTTTTCACTCTCTTAATTTTGATGAAGTAATTTTCAATTGTGTCTTGTCAAAGAAATCATTGTCTCCTCAAAAATCATGAAAATATTTATCTATGGTTTTCCTAGAAGCTTTAGAATTTTATCTTTTCATATTCAGATTTGTGGTTGGTTTGTTTGATTTGGTTTTCAATCATCAGGCTGAAAAAAACTTAAACTTAACCAAAGAAGTACAAAATGGCAGGCTGCTAGTGAGTTTGACCATTACTTAGGTTGGGAAATATTGAAATTTTGGCACCTGCGTGGCAGAGCAAGCACTATGAGTTTGTAGAACATTCTGATCCTGACTGTGGCCCCAGAGATGAGCAATAGTTGGGTATTCTTGTAGTTAAAGGTTTGGGGGGAAATTTAAGGAATATATGTGTGTGGGGTGGGGGAGAAGATTGAGAATCAACAGAACTATATAACCCCTGGGCTTCAAATGACCCCCCTCTCCAGCACTTACACTCAAATAGCTCTTAGACTTTTTCTTCAATCAATGTAAATTCTGGTGAAAACCAAGTTCGGGTCTTGACACCATCTCACATAGACACCTCCAGAGCCAGGAGGCATGGGGAAGAGGCAGGGTGGGGCAAGCAAAAGAGAACCATATTATTAGTTATGATGAGCTGGCCTGAAGTAGATGTTACTCAGCTCTCCAATGTGGAAAAATATTGAGAAAGATGACCAGAATTCAGGGCTCCAAATTCCTAAACAGTTGCTAATGAAACATTTGTCACTTCGTGGGAGTTTTTTAAGGGAGGTATATGCACTATAGATAAGATACAGCAACATTATGCCAATAATGGCTTTGGGTCCTTGGTATTGTCCTTTTAAGCTAGACTTGACCTTGTTGCCGCATGGTCTTAGCTTGCTCCTTTGGCTTAAGGCTCATGCTGTAGACAACAGAGTAACTTCCTTGGCCTTCTCCCTAGGCCAGATTGATAAATATCTCTCTCATGAATGGCCACTCTCACTTTTGTGACTGTAGTGGATACTGCGGCATGTTACCTAGATCCTCCATGTGGGACCCATACACTCGTTTCCTCAGCTGTCAGAAGTGTTGGTTGCTGATGGCTTATGGTCACACCTTACCAAGTATATCTTTGGCCAAAGAGAGCTGCCTTACCCAAGGTTACAACCCTCCAGGGTCAATGTTGGGGACAGTCGGGAGAAGGGATTAATATTTAGGCTTGACACTTTTCTTTCACTTCAGAAAACCCAGGTCTAAAGATCTCCATGAGATTGGCTAAGGTTTTTGTTTTGCCTGTGATACGTCTCATATTACATCCTTTATATCCTTACAAGTGTTGGTCTCAAGAATATTCCCTAATAAACCTCTTGCAAGTAATTCTCTTGAATTTCAGTTTGTTTCTGTAGAATCCTCCTGAAACAGTGGCTAAGTTATTATATGACTTGCTTTTTTTGCTGAGCTTTCTCCAAATAGCCCTCTAAGTAACTATAGAAAAAACAAATAGTGTGATAAACAAATTGAAACCCATTTATCATCTCTGATCCAAACCTTATTTTTATATCAGTCCTCTAAATCTTAGTGTTCTGGTGGCAAGAAGAGACAAGGACAGACATTCCTACAGAAAAGTGCAGTAAGGAAAAAAGAGCGCTACTTGAATTGAATCTAAAGCCTTGTGGGCCTGTCTGGTGGTGTAGGAGTTAAAATCTCAGCACTATCAAGCTATCACCAGCCATCGTGGCATGAGTTCGATCCCCAGCCAGGGAGCTGACCCACATGGCACAACAGACCTCTCCTGTCTCATCTGCTGCTCCCCTCAGCAGTGTATTTTAGTCAGTCTGCCTGTTCTGCTCCCCACTCTGTCTCTGGTGAATCCTCTCAACCCCCACTCCACCTCTGGCCTATACCCCAGCTCTTATATGTGTAAATAAATAAATCTTTAAAGAACAAAACAAAAAACCCCAAAAACCTCAAGACAAGACTCAATGGCAGGCACAGAGGGAAAGATTAATTAAAGGCTTATTTATAAGGGAAATGAGAAGAGGAGGAACACAGAGAGTGGGAAGGAGGCGGGGGGAGAGAGAAAGAGAGAGAGAGAGAAAAAGTAATTGGTCAATACATCCTATTGGTAACACTTTCTGAGCCGGGACCCTGAGTACATGCTGAGGGCAGGTAAAACAAAGATAGCACAGGCCCACATGTCCAGTTTAATATCAAGCACGGCTGCTTAACTCCAGCAACCTCCCCGTCAGGAAGTTAAGAGTCATGGCATGATAGGATTGTAATCCTCAGTGCCTGGGGATGGAGTCCATAAAACATCAGTGGGTGGAGGTCACTCAAGACCTACTGGTCCCCCAACAGAACAAGAACAAGAGTCTAAGAAAAAAGAACAAAATTCAAGGAAGTGCTCTTGGAAATAAAAATCAACTGATTAACCAAATAAAAAAAATTCCATAGACTTGGATAATACTGTTGATGAAAATCTCTCAGAATATAGAACAAGATGGAAAACAGGAGTTAAAAAAATAAGAAAATTAGAGAATCATTTCAGGAGGTCCCAAATCCCACTAATCAATTTTGTAAAAAGAGAGAATGGCGAAAATAGATTATTATCAATGATATAATAAATATTTCAAGACCGAAACTTACAAATGTGCAGATTTAAAGGAACGCAAACGCTCAGTGTAATGATACAGATCATGAGTATGATAACGGCAATAATAATTATCATTGTAATAAGACCCACATTAAGGCACATGATCATTAATTTTCAAACAGTGGGGAATAGAGGATTAGTGAATTTTAGGCAATCATCTTTCAAGTTGTTCCTTGCTAGCTGAGATGCTTATGTATACGTTTTCTGCAAAAGGTCTATCTAAAGTCATCATTTTCCTTCCTTTTGCTCTTTGAACTCTGTTCACCAGAAAACAGTACACCAAATCCTTTTTGGTGGGGTAGCAAAAAATTGCCAAGGTTTCGGGGTTTCATTCACAGAGCAGAATTCTCCAAGTTTGGATTCAGGCTGCATCTTAAGGTTGACTAAAGCCGATAATGACCCTCTGCCTGGAGAGGCTTTTAAATTCATAACTCAATTGGAATATAAAGATGTCAGTCTTTGAAAGGCTATTTTTCAAACCCTCTAATGAAAAAGCTAGCGAATATTGCTATCAATTCTTCCCTTTCCTTCCCAAGCAAATAGCATTCCTCTGCCGTGAACAGATGGGGCTCTGTGTGATAAATAGTCCAGTGTTTTAGTCCAGCAGTGATGGCACTAACATCTTGTCCCCAGTGTCTAAGCTGGGCTGTCCCTCTACTTTCATTTCCTTTGACTAGATTGGAGCAGTGTTTAAGACTCAGACCACAAAACAGCAGGGGTTAGTTCCAGCCATCCTCACATTCCAGCCATTCTTTATGATAATGATGAAAAGGGTGAATGCCTTCTAGGGAGGATCCGGAGTAGATGGGAGGTGCACAGAAAGATAGAAGAGCTGCCTCTGCCTGGCTAGTGCTCACGGTATTAATAGCTCAGACACTGACTGCTCTGGTTAATTACTATTCCCAGAGGATTCAGCTGGGTTTCCATTGACAGGCTGGCATTACAAAGAGTACACACACGCGCACGCACACACACACACACACACACACACACACACACACACAAGCACGCACGCACACTAGTGCTACTCTTCCAACTTCTTTCTGATTGGCTTCATGGAAGCCCTCACCCTCCTCATTATTACTATAAAGAATGTCAGTTATCACTGATTGAGAAAATCACTCACCTCTTAAGGAATGCCAGACAGAGCGCTTGTTGTTCTAATGACTTCACCTGCACCATAGGAAGTTTAGACTATGATTAACATTGCATCAAAGTCCCCTTTGTCACGCTCTCACAGAGAAGGGCAGACAGAAGCAGCTGCCTTCTAAAGGAGAAGGGATGTGCTGTGTGACTGTCAGCGAGGGAAAGAGCGCATTCATTTTGGAGCAAGGGGACACATTTATATTGCTAAACCTGCAATTTGTTCCAACGATGGTGGATAGTTTTCATAGTATGTGAGTTGGTTCAAAACCAATCACATTTGCATATTTCTGCATATAAACACCTTTGGGTATGCTTTCTCTTTCTGCCTGTCTGACTGCTCATTCATTAAAAACTCCATGAAATGAGGAACAGTTGCCAAGTGCTTAGTGCACGTGATCTCTAAACACTCAATTCTCAATAGATCATTGAGTGCCTACCAATTGTTGGCTTAGTAGGGTTGCTGGGGGAAGGGTGTTCTGCCCTCGTGGAGCTTCCAGACTAGTCCGTTAACACACTCATGACTGTGGGATCCAATTTACATGGGATCTAAAGTTTATACAGTTAGGGAGTCTCTAATAAGAGACTACAAATTTACTGTCAAAGACATCTTTAAAATGAATAAAGATATTACTCCCAAAAATTGTAAAAGAAGTCCATTTAAGTGAAAGACCTGATATTTAAGCTTCAAGATATTGTAGTGAATCCTCTCATGGGAAGGAAGATTGTAATCAGTTTTATAGCTAAGGAAAACTTGCTTCTCCCTCTGTCTCTGGTGAATCCTCTCACCCCCTGTACCTCAGGCCCACGCTCCAGTTCTTCTACACAAAAATAAATAAATAAAATCTTTAAAAGAGAAATCTATTCTTCTTACACTCCATGGCTCTGATTTCCCTGATATGAACTCCTTTGCTGTTAATACCAAACCTTCTCCCAATTTCAGTGTAATATCTATCTTTCTCAAAAAGAAACTGCCAGCAGGACTGATTGATAACCTCACACATGACATTCTGGCTCTCAGAACCTCCTCAGTCAATACAGAACAATTCTCTCGAAGCCTTTTGCCTGTCCCGCGGTTGTTTCTTCTTAAATCCTGCAAATTTGAACTTCTCACTGGCATTTCATTATACTCCTTTTACATTTGATAGTGGCATGCTAAATTATTTTTTAAATGTAGTCTTCATGTTATTTATACGAGTGGCCTCGTAAATCTGTATTATAACTATCTGGCTACCCTATCAAAAGTCATTAAAATATTTATATTTGATCCACTAGTACTACTCCTGGGAATTGGTCATAAAGGAAATTCATTTGAAAAGGCCTTATATAATGATACTTATAATGGAATGAATAGGCTATTTAAAAGTTCAAGAGCATTAAAAAAATTAGATGGTTAATAGGGGTTATATATATAAAATATATATATAAATTATATAGGAATGATGAGGTATTATTATTTGAGATAATAGCTGTGATGACTATGCCATATCATTGAAATGATTGAAAGAAATAAGACACTATATACACTGTGATCTAATTATGTGAAGCCACATGAACCTATCAATACAAATTGGAATGGGGGCCTCCCCGGTGGCACAGCAGTTAAGCGCTGCGCTGTGGAGCTGTCGGCAGCGGTGACGCGAGTTCGACGCCTGGCCAGGGAGAATCCCACATGGTACGGCAGACCTCTCCTGCCTTGCCCGCTGCTCCCCTCAGCAGTGTATTTCTGATCTGCCTGTTCTGCTACCCGCTCTGTTTCTGGTGAACCCTCTAACCGCCCCATGCCTCTGGCCTGCACCCCAGCTTGTATGTATAAATAAAAAATAAATCTTAAAAAAAAAACAAAAAACAAATTGGAATGGATTTCACAGTCACCAAATCGATGTCCAATGTGGTGTGAGAATGGATGGAGGCTTCTTTATTATTATTAGAGTTTCTTCTTTGCAACATTCAAAAGTTGATAAAATAGCAGATTGTCAAAGTTCTAACCAGTTTTAAGAGAGTTGGGCTTTTCATTAATACTCAAATTCATCTCTAAGTGGTCATGGAGCTTCACAGTCCAGTCGAGTGAGCAGTGCCTGCTTTGGACATGACGATTCTGGCCAGCTCAGGAAGACCACATCCAGAATGTTAGTTTGCGATAGATATATCTCACTGACAGAGGAGCACAGAGAGACAGGAACAAACAAATGGGGTTGAAATGCATGTTGTCTCAGTTGGAGGATCAAACTGGGATGGTCTGGAAACACATAGGAACTTTTGAGGCAAGCCTGGTAAAAATTAGTGAGGTAGCCTGGTAAAAATTCAGACTCTCCTTAAAAAATTGGAACTTGTATCATTTCTCCTCCCTGAATTCTTTCCCAGATCAACTCCACCCCTCTTTCTCATATACATCTTTCTTTGCACAGTGAATGAGACAGGAATTTTTAATATGAGAGATTAAATGTCTGCAACTGACACATTAGGAGCCAAATACTAAGTATTAATCAGACCTGTTGAGTAAACCATTAAAAAAAATCTTTTGGCCCAAATAACTCATCAACAATGAAATGGACATGACGGATCTAGCCCCAAAGACACTCAAAGAGGAGACTCACCTAAGAAGTCATCTCAAAGACATTCCAAAATGATTGTGCATTGTACACGCCACAACGTGAAAGAGGTTGGCCAGACCAAAGTCAACAGCTCATCTGTGAAGTCTTCTGTGCCTTAAAACTAAGAACATTATCCTGGGTTTCTGAGAAAAGGCTTAATCATTTAGTTGTACCATTCAGATAATAATTGGTTTCTCCAGAATCTCAGAATCCTTGAAGATTCTGCAATTATATCATGGCTTTGGAAACTGGATTTTAGGGAAGGCAGGAGGGGTGGATGTTTGAATAAATTCAAGGGTGTGACTAGTCATCACTGGGTGGATCAAGAAGATACATTATTACAGCCTCACCTCCAGACAATATGGTGACCTCAGCCCCTAGGAAGAGCTGTTCTCTCTGAACACACCTCCATGAAGCTTGGGTTGAAATTATCTCTTTGTATTGTGGAATGGGAGTTAGTCAGGCATGAATTGTCCTTAAGATAAATATCCCCATTCATCCTTTTTTTTTTTCCTAAAGATTTATTTATTTATGCATACAAAATCTGGGGTGTAGGCCAGAGGTGCTGGGGGTGAGAGGATTCACCAGAGGCAGAGTGGGGAGCAGAACAGGTAGATTTACCGAAATACACTGCCGAGGGGAGCAGCAGGCTCGACAAGAGAGGTCTGCTGTACCATGTGGGTCAGCTCCCTGGCCAGGCATTGAATTATAGTGGCTGCTGATAGCTTCATAGTGCTGAGTCTTAACCCCTTGTGCCACCAGGGAGGCCCTAAAGTCAGAACTAGGTTTTTCAGGAAATAAGGAAATAGTAAGATCACTTTCTAGCCCTAACGAGGAGTGCCATCCACAAGCAGACTAACTTGAACCACAAATATAAACAAAACTGGCATGAGCAGGCTACTTTGCTCTATAAAGTCAAGATTCATCAACTAATACTGACAATAGTTATAGTTTGGACTTTAGCCTTAGTTATAGTTTGGACTTCAGCCTCAAGAGATAAAGAAAACTCGTTTTTAGCAGAAGTGGGATTTTAGAATATTTTCCCCAAAGAACAATTCAACTGTTGAATATATTACTCTGGATGGAGTTAGAGTTAATTTATGCCAGAGTCTTGGATATCTGTATATTTATTTTTTATAATACCAGATTAATAGAATACAGGCTAAGGTATCTCTCTGAGACAGAGCCACAGAACAAATGAAACATGGAGAAAAAGACCCAATTGCAAGTGGAAATTTACTACATGGTAAAGGGGGGCATTTCTAATTAGTAGGAAAAAATATTTGATAAATTGTGTTGGAACAACTGGTAACCATCTGGGAAAAAATAAATTTGGATTCTTACCTCATATGTTACACCAGAATAAAATCAAGAAGGATTAAAAATTTAAATGTTAAAAATAAAATAAAAGTGCTGATGGAAGAATTGTACAATTTTCTCTGAAGTGGCAAAGGATTTTCAAAGTGTGAAATAAAACCCAGATGCTTTGGGAGAATAGAAAAGTTAATTTGACAGAAAAAGTGTTTTCACAAGGGGAAAAAAACACCATAAACAGAAACAGAATACATAAGCTGCAAAATATTTCTATAATTTATATCACAAAGGCCCAATTTCTTTAAAACATAAAGCAATCTTATAAGGCAATAAGAAAGATAATTAACCCAATGGAAAAGTGGGCAAAGGAGAGGAAGAGATAATTCATGATTCTTAAATATATAAATATATATTAATATATATAATTTGCAATAGCAAAATATGGGCATATATGTAATTTTATAATAGCAAAAGATGGTTAACAACATAAATATACATTCACTGGCATATATTTATTAGTATATTATAAATATATATTTATTAAAAGTATATATAATAATATATAATATATTCAATAATATATGTTATTGAATGAATATTTACATATACATATCGTACACATATTATGTTTACATATACATATTGCATGAAAATATACTTTCAATAATATATATAAATAATATGTATTTGGGCCTCCCTGGTGGCGCGGCGATTGAGCGCTGCGCTGTGGAGCTGTCGGCAGCGCGCGATGCAGGCGATGCTGTTTCGATGCCCAGCCGCAGAGAATCCCACATGGCGCGGCAGACCTCTCCTGCCTCGCCCTCTGCTCCCCTCAGCAGTGTATTTCTGATCTGCCTGTTCTGCTTCCCACTCTGTCTCTGGTGAACCCTCTCGCCATCCCATGCCTCTGGCCTGTACCCCAGCTTGTATGTAAAAATATATATATACATATTAAAATACATATATATATTTGTAGGTGAATATCTATAAACATATAAATAAATATATAACTATATAAACCTTCCAAACTTCACTCAAAATCAGAAAACTGCAAGTCTAATTTCTACTGAAACATGAAAAAAAAAATCTATGAGAAGCTAGTTTTTTACCCATTACGCTGGCAGAGATAAACAATGCACTGTCATAGCTGGGGTCTTCTGTGATGGAAGTGCCAGGATGGGGTTAGATATGCAAGAGGTGAAATGAGGGAAACTTCTGGGAAGGAAAAAGAGAAGGAAGCTGGGGGAGGTGAAGAGAGCCTTAGGGCCAGGGTGCTGATCTGACCCCTGTGAAGGAGAGGGGGGCAAGGGAAGGAAAGGGGGGGGGCAGGGAGGCTCAGGCTGCAGCACAGTTCTTTTTTTTTTTTAGTAAATATATATTTTTAATGTTATTTATGTCTTTTACATTTTGTATTCCCCTTGGGTAGCCCACCACCAATTCACCCGTGATCCATCTCCATGGTCCCTTGTGTTCTTTTCTACTCCATTTTGTGCCCTTTCCCTTCCCTCCCTCCACCTCCCTCCCCCACCCCCACTGATTGTCTCTCTCCCACCCGGCCTCCCTATAGTCCTGTTATAAGTGAAACCATTCGATATTTTTCTCTTTCTTTCTGACTTATTTCACTGAGTATGATCCCCTCTAATTCCATCCATGTCGCTGCAAATTGCATGTGTTTATCTTCTTTCCATGCTGAATAGTACTCCATTGTGTATATGTACCACATCTTCTGGATCCAATCATCTATTTTTGGACATCTGGGTTGCTTCCATACCTTTGCTATTGTGAACAGTGCTGCAATGAAC
>PVIJ01016878.1:0-31287 GCA_004024925.1 Scalopus aquaticus | reverse complement strand
GCTCTCTTGACCAGAGTCATCAGATGTGGGACATTTCTCCTCACCTCGCTCGGCCTCGGGGTTCTGCCTGCGGAATGGGCTTACAGAGCAGTCCAGTGCCGCGCAGGCCCGGCATCTCTGGCAGCATCTCCGTGGACCCTGGCTCTGATCTCTGTCTCCCCTTGTCTCTGACTCTCTGTGTATCTCTCCAGCTCTGCCTCTGGTACAAGGAGGGTCCTTTGGGTTCTGTCGGGCAGCTGTATAGTGATGGGCGAGCCTCTCGCCCCGTGCCATCCACCCCTCCTAGCTGGCAGGCTGACTTGGCCTCTCTCTCCCCAGCTCCCTCCCCGTGAGAACCCAGCCCCCAGTGCCCCTGCCCCTTGCCCTCCCCTCCCCCAATATCCAGCACCCCTTGGACAGATTCTGCCGCTGTCACCGCTGCCACCTCTGCCGTCCCCAACGCCACCCCCCCAGGGCCAGCAAGATGCAGTATGAGATGCACGACCGCGTGAAAGGCAAAGGTGGGATCGCTGGATGGACAGGCAACCTTTCCAGTCCCCGGAAACTGGCCACTTCCCCCCTCCACCCGGGCACCCTGACTTCGAAGACAGATGGCACCTGCTTGCACCCCAGAGGCCCTCCTGAAATGCGGGAACACAGCACCCCAGGCCCAGAGGTGGAGGAGGCAGCGGCACTTCTCGGCCCGCCCAGATGTGGCACCTACCCTACCCTTCCCAAGTGCAGGAGCCCCCACTCCCAGCTCAACATCACAGATGTGCAGGAGCCAGGGGCAGCGGGGAAGCCCAGACCTGGTGGCAGGGAAGGGGAAGAGGAGTTTCCCCTGAGGGGGCGGCCTAGTGGCTCCGCCCAGACTGCCCGGCAGAGGGAGGCAAGGCAGGGGTGAGGACAGGGGAGGCCCTGCGAGGCAGCTGCTGACCCCGTCCCCCCACCTCTGCAGCCATGTCCTACCCAGTGACCACCCAGCCACAGTGCGCCACCAACAGCTGCTACCAGACCCAGGGCAGTGACTGGCACACCGGTCTCACGGACTGCTGCAACGACATGCCGATCTGTGAGTGCCCGCCGCCGGCCCTGTCCAGCTGAGGGAAGAGCAAGAGGGAGGGGAGGGCCAGACACCACCAACTCCCTGCCACTTCCTACTAACCCCACTGCCCCTCCTTTCCTCAGACCCTCAACATTCTCTGACCTTAGTCCTCCCCTTCGGACCCTCAATCTCCCTAAACTTTCTTCGCTGGGGCTCCAACACCCCCTTGAAACCCTACTTTCCAGACTCTAAACCATGCCTGCCTCGTACCTCCCGGGCCCTCTGGGGCCCTCCAAGGCCTCGCCAGGCCCCTCAGCCCCGCCCTCCCCACGGCCCGTCCCCCCGCCCGCGGGCCCCGCCCCTGATCCCGCGGCGTGCTCCTCAGGTCTGTGCGGCACTTTCGCCCCGCTGTGCCTCGCCTGCCGCATCTCCGACGATTTCGGCGAGTGCTGCTGCGCGCCCTACCTGCCCGGGGGCCTGCACTCCCTCCGCACCGGCATGCGCGAGCGCTATCGCATCCAGGTGCGGGCCGGACCCGGGAGCGGGTGCTGGGAAGAGGCCTCTTGGGACCCAAAGCAGGACCTCTAACCGCTCTCTCCCATCCTCTAGGGCTCTATCGGGCATGACTGGGCGACCCTCACCTTTTGTTTGCCCTGCGCCCTCTGTCAGATGGCGCGGGAATTGAAGATCCGAGAATAAGGAAGTGCCCCCTCTTCCTGCCTTCTCTCCCCCTCCTGGAAGGGCCTGCTCCTGCGCCTCTAGAAATACACCCACAATAAAAACCTGAAAACCCACTCCGCCTACATCCTTTTTGTCCCAGGGCAGGAATCTGGGTGGAGAGGAGGTCTGATGAGAAGGTGGGGACACAGAGAAGAGTCCTAGGTGTGGAAGGAGAAATTCTGGAGCTGAGCCAGATCTCGGACCCTGACCTGCTGGTGTGACACTGACAAGTCCCTCCCTCTGGAAGCCAGGGTGTCCTCACTAACAAAGGCAGGCCACTAGCCGAGCCCTTAGCCACGTACCCGAAACTCTGCCTGGATCCTGAACATAAGCAAATTCAGAGAAACCATCTTGGGCAGAGGCCACACACTCAAGTTCTGAGAAAAAACTTAGGAGGTTGTTTTGTTCATTCAATACCTATGGACCTCTGGCCTACACACAATTCAAACAGGTTGGGGTGGGGAGGGGGCTACCCCTCCAAAGCAGAGGACTGCCAGGGTTAAGGCACTCCAGAGCTGAAAGGAATTCTTAAGGGCCACCCAACCCAGTTCAATCCTCTCTATTGCAAAAGCAACTGGTAGATAAGAAAATGATCAGGTCTCAAAATTAGGCAGATCTGGAATCCAGTCTTGACTCTTGCCACTTCCTGTGTTATCTTATTGAATTAATAAACCTTTCTGAGCCTGTTCCCTCTTCCTCCAAGAATCCCTAATATGTCATAGGGTTAGAGTGAGAGCAAAACATGGTACGGATGGAGAGGCCAAACAGCAGACTCAGTAACTGTTGCTGCTGTTAGTATTATTATATTACATGTAATATAATAATAGTATAATGTATAATATATATAATATAATGTATATAATAGTATAATATAATAATAGTATAACTATTCTCATAGTAATATTTTTATTTCTTGCTGTCTGTGTCCTTTTTCCTCCTCCTCCTCCCCCACCTCTCCCTCCTCCTCTTCTACTCCTCTCCCTCCCTCTCTCTCTGTATCCTAATATCTAACCATCAAGTGACATCATCACTGGGAATACCTAAATGGCATCTCAAATTCGACATATGCAGAACTTAACTCCTGAGCCCCCCCAAACCTGCTCCTCCCACAGTCCTCCCCACCTCAGGAAACAGCAAACCCCATCCTTCCAGCTGCTCAGTCACTTTCTCACCCAGCCTCCAATCTGTCAACAAATTCTGTTGGTTCTACTCAGAATGCCTCGAGAATCTCACTTCTCCACACACCACTGCCCCCCCCCTTGTTCCAGGCACCTCCTCTTCAACCTAAACTAGTGCAGGGGGCTCCTTACTGGGCTCCCAGCCCTGTCCCCCCTCTAGCCTCTTCCCAGAGACTCCCGTGAACACCAGGTCTGATCACCTTGTGCTCAGAATTCTGTCATGGCTCCTTCGGCACAGAGTAACTTCCAGAGCCCTCACTGTGGCCTAAGGTCCTGCATGCTCTGTCTCTTTTCCCTCAGAGACCTTGTCTCCTCCTCATTCCCTCCAGGCCAACCACATGAATCTCTTTCTTCTCTCTCTAAAATGTTAAGCTCATTGCCACCTTAGGGGTCTGGCACTGGCTGTTCCCTCAACTGAATATTCTTCCCTCAGATGTTCCAAAGTTTCACTCCTTCATTTCTGCTCACATGTCATCTTATGAGAGGCTTCCCTTCCCACCTGACATTAAATGACAAGTACCAGCTCCCTGCCCCGCTCCTCACTGCCTTGTTCTTCTGGTCATTTCCAATACATCTCATCACCTATCAGTACTCACTAGCAGGCTCCCCGCCGGCTGTCAGTCTGTGAGACCGAGACCTTGTTTGCTGCCGTGTTCCCAGCACCTACAGCAGTGTGGGGCCCCTGTAGGTGGAGAAAATGCGTGACCACAGGTGGGAGACCCTGGCTTAAAAAAAAAAAAAGTGACTTCAAAGGTAAAGGGGGAGGCGGGTAGTGGAGTCAGGCTGTGTCAGAATCTGGGTTCACCTGTTATTGAGCCCCGAGTTCTTAGGCAAGTGATGTAGCTTCCATAACTAAAAATGGTGGAACAAGGCTGCGCCTCCAGTGGAGATGTGAGAAAGATTAAAAGACTCATGCTGAGCACCTGGCACGGTGTCCACAGTGCTGGAGGCCCTTGGTAACATTTCCCACCCTACCCCAGCCCTCCCGAAGTCCCTCCAGCATGGGCCAGGATCCGGGCCTCTGGCCTTCCTTGCCCTCACTTTACCTGGAGCCTCTTCCCTTCCGGACATGGACACAGCTGAGGTGCTGACGCGGAGGTAGGAGGCACACATGCTACAGGACATCGGGACAGGGGCATCCACTCAGCTGTGACAGGACTTGGGGGCGGGTGACCCCACATCCCAGACAGGTCCAGTCCCAGTGCAAAGGCCTCCTGTAGGCTGCCCATGCGGGGGCTGGCTAGCAATAGATCTTACCAGAAGGACCAAGCGCAACGTGGAGGAGCAGAGACCCACCTTCACTCCTTCCTGGTGGTGCAGGGAGAAACTTCCACCAGCCTGGGGACAGCTTGAGGCAGATGTCTCACTGGGTCAGCAACCCAGTTGGGAGATCTGCCTTGTTCCAGGCAGAAAACGGCCATTTTGAGCACCTCCCTCCTTCCTGCTGGTCAAGCACGTGGATTTGAGGGAGGGGCTTGGGTTCCGATGGCTTCTCTCGCTCCACAGCTAAATGATGTCTATGAACTTTGGTTTTCCCATGTGCAAAATGGGGATTACATGGTCACTACCTCATATGGTTGTTGGAAAGATCAAATGAAACCACAGCGCTAACGGTCTTTGTAAAGATCAAAGGAAACCACAGCGCTAAGGTGCCAAGCCCGCCAAGCCCACCGCCAGGTGCCAGGTACCCAGTACAAGCTCGCAGGGCTGGCAGGGAGGTGACGTCCTGCCGTTAGCACGTCAAGGCAAGACCAGTGGGTGGGCAGAGCGATCCCGCAAAAGCTCAATGGCCCAGAAAGTCTGAATATGCTGTGACAGTTACAGACCGGCCAGGAGACCCACACTCCCCTGAGCTCAGCTCATCACGTTCTTGGCTAAACATCAGACGGGGCTGGGTTTCCCTCAAAGCACACTGTTTAAGTTTCCCAGAGAGACTCCTCTCTTGCTGAGTTGAGTGGGGTTGCTGGAGGGGATGGCGATCTCACACTCCCACTCCCCTCCCCTCAGGGCCCTTGTTGGCTCAGGGTACAGGCAGATGAAAAGGCCCAAAGCCCCAGATTTGGGCCGGGAGAGCCCACCTGAACTACAGAAAGCTCATCGTGCTAGGGCCTCTTCTCAGTCTCTGGGCTGCCCTAACTCAAGTCAGAGACCTGAATAAAACCTGAGTCTGAGGCCATAGTCTGTCTCCCCTCCTGAGACAAACTGGGGTCTCCCTGTGACAGGGAAGCTGGCTGTCCTCATCGCCCCTTCCTTTGGTCTCTTCTGGGGAACAAGAGCCTCTATCCTAGCACCCTCACCCCTGCCCAGGAGGGTGCAGTGAGGAGCCCACCCATGTCACATTGCTTGGAGGGCCATCAAGAGGAGGGCATTTGCCCAAGTATCCCGTGATCGCCTGCTGGCTCGGAGCAGACATCCCGCCTGCATGCAGAGAACGCTGGGACACCAGGTCTCCCCACACGCTTTATTGTTGATTCAGTCACTCCCCCTCTTCAGACTGCTCTGTCCCCTGTACTGGGGAAGATGCAGGCAGGGTCCAGCTCCCAAGGTCCAAAGAGGCAGCCAGGATAGTCTTGGCAAAGGAGCATCCCAAGTTCAAGATGATAAGAGCAGGGGGAGGGGTGCCTCAAAGGGTAGAGCAGCTCAGAAGTCCACAGTGGTGGCTGGGGTGGGGAGCAGCCCCTGGGGAGAGCCCAGAAGTCTTCAAGGCAGCATTAGCCGGGAAGAGTGCCATATGCTGAGGACGCCGCCATTTCTATCCTCACCTTTGGCATCCCCCCATGCCCCCATGGCCGCCCTGGGAAGCATCTCAGGCAACACTTTTGTGTCCTAGAGCTCCTGCGGGACCAGGTGACCCTGGCAGGGGTCAGCTGACACCACCTGGGCTTTGTCCTTCCAGTCTAGTGGTGGTGGCAGCAGCTCCCCACTTGTTTGTCCTGTCTCCCTCGTCTCAGTCACATCTCTTCCCATATAACCAGTCTCGTGCACTCAGTCCCTCCCGCAGAAACACTCGGTGGTTTCTGCTGGCCTGGCTCCACATGACAGGGGAAGTCTAAAGGGCATTTAGGTCTAAAACTAGACCTGATAAGCCCCACAGGCCCGTCAGCCTCATCTTAAATGACCCGCCATGCATCCACCGGTGGTGGAGACACAAAGTTGGGGTCTTCCAAGATGCCTCTCCTCTCACCCTAACATCCACACCAGGGTTACAAACTCCACACACATCTGTCCCTGAGCCCTTCACCCTGATCCAACCATCATCTCCTGTGTCTCTGCCACCCCACAGCAGTCTGACCTCTTGAACAAGCCCATCGAACCCTGTCATTCTCCCTCATGAAACTGCCTCATGGTGCCCCACTGCCTGAGGAAAAAACCCCAAACGCTGGTGACCTGGCCTCTGCCTGACCCAAACCTTGTCTGACCCAAACTTCACGCTGGGTCTGGGCCACACTGGCTTTCTCACCTCGCCACTAAACAAACTGGTTCCCACCTCAGGGCCTTTGACCCTGCAGACCCCTCTGCCTGCGTCCCACTTCCTGCAGCTCTTCCCACAGCCAGTTCGTTCCGCTGCTCGGTCTAGCGTCTCTGAGTGTCCCACCGACTTCACCCCGCCGTCCCTCACAGCCACATCCAGTCGACACCTCTGGACACTACTCCGTCAGGAAGGCTCTTACCTGTGCGCGTGTGTGTGCGTGTGCATGTACACTGATCATCTCCCTTCACTACAACTTAAATCCCAGGAGAACGGGGAGCCTTGTCTGTCTCCATTCCTGCTTTGCCTGGTGCCTTCAACAGTGCCTGGCACGCAATAGATATTCAATAAATAACAAGTGCAGAACAAAGATGGCCCTGCCTGGGGGCTCCTGGGGGCAGGGAGGGAGCCAGAGGTCTCTGAGGACACAGCGTCCAAGAACCCCAGGCGGAGGGACCCCAAGTCCCGGGCAGCCCCACCAGGGGACATATATACTAAGACTGAGGATCCCGCCGCGGGTCAGAGGGACATGCTAGTGAGGTTGTCCTGGCTCAGCAGTCCCTTCCGACCAGCACCAGCCCCGTGCCCACTGCCACCTGCGCCCCCGCTCCCCCCACAGTACTCGTGTAGCCGGTGCCGCAGCGTGACGAGGGCTGACCCCAGGCAGGCGCCATTGGGTGCGTGGGGCCCGCCAGGCAGCTGGAGCAGCAGCGTGGCCACCCCAGCCATGCCATCTTCTGTGGGCTCGAGGGTGATGGGCCCGGCTCGCAGGCCGGCAGTGGTGGCAGGAAGGGCTGGAGGACAGCAGCCCCCGCCCACTGGTCCCCAGGGCCCACCAGCCCCTGTCAGTAGCAGGGGCGCCAAGAAGGGCTCAGAGCGGCGGAAGGCGGGCGGCGGGAGCCCAGCTGGCTTCCAGGCGGGGGCCGGGGCAGCAGGGTCGGGTGGGAAGCAGACGGTGACCTTGGCGAAGGGGCGGCTGGCCATCTTGGTCATCTCCTGCAGGTGCCGGCGCTGCTCCTGCCGCTGGTCCAGGGCTTGCTTGGCCTTCCAGAGGAGCACGCAGAGCGAGAGGAAGAGGAAGAAGCAGGAGAAAAAGACGGAGAAGAAGACAAACAGGTCAATGTGGGCCTGGTCCTGCCGGAAGAAGAGCAGGCCCTGCGAGTCGGCGGAGCCATTGGCGCCGAGCCCGTTCGGGTCCCCCACGCCCAGCAGCAGCAGGTAGAAGCGGCTTGACTTGAGGGCGTGGTGCTCGTGCGGGTAGGTGATGACCAACCGGTCCCGGACACCGCGGACCACCAGCACCGCCGACGGCTCCGTCACCGTCACGTAGGTGATCAGGCCCCTTGGCCACACCTCCCGCACCCGGGGCTCCACCGGGGTGCCCGGCCCATTCCCAGCCCCTGGTCCCCCAGGATCCACGGCTGCCCGGGGCCCCCCATCGGCAGGGGGTGGAGGCGGCGGAGGGGGCGGTGGCGGCTGGATATGCACAGTATGGACGCCTGTGTCTGGGGCCACGCGGACCACGAAGGTGTCATAGGAGGTGGACACGTAGAGGTCGACAGCACCGAAGGTCACATCCAGCGTCAGGCGGATGTCCACGTTGGTGAACTTGGGCTGTACGCCAAAGAGGACGGTGCGGCCTGGGCCCAGGGCCCGGCGCTTGGGCTCGTGGAAGCAGTTGGTCTGGGACGTGGGGTCCAGGCAGCACTCCTGCTCCACGGAGATGAGGCGGTAGCACTGCTGGCCGCCCAGCGGGCTCCCGTGGAATGACTCTCGGCACTTGGCACACTGCAGGCAGGGCAAGGGTAGAGGCGGCCGTCAGGCTGAGCGCAGCGCCTGGCCAGCCTCCAAGAGCACGCTGCGCCTACTGCTAAGTGGCCAGGGCCCTGCATCCTCCGAGCCGGCAGTTTCCTGCGGCCCCCTGGACCTCCCTGACCGTGGAGGCACCACCAGAACCCCACACTCCAGCACCGCTACCCCTCCCAGTGACCACAGTGCCCTGAAGCTAAGGCCTCAGGGACAGAGGCACAACGAGGGGCTCTGAAGAACCCTGGTTCAACCCCCTCACTAGCTGTGTGTCCTTAGACTGAGGACTTAACCTCGCTGAACTGGAGATTGCTCAGTACACAGACAGTACACAGGCTACTCCCAAGATGCCGAAATCTCAGGCACACCCCGGGTGGGCCAGCCTCGCCGACCAGCCTCGCTGCTCCTGGCCTGTGTGAGGTATGTCCTGCCTTGGGGCCTTTGCACAGGCCGACCCTCTGTCTGGATGGCTCTCCACTCGCTGCCCCCTTAACAGTTTCTCTGGCTTCCTCCCTTCCATCAGGTCCTTAACTCACGTCTCCTCTCACCAAGCCCTCCTTCACCACTGGCTTCTTCACTGCCTTCCTTTACCATTTCCAACTCCCCACACCTCCCAGTCCTCCTTCTGCTTCATTTTTCTGCTCCTTGCTCATGACTAACACGATGGTATTAATCTGTTGTCTGACTCTTTCATGAGACTGTAAATTCCTTGAGGACACATCACCTTGCCTGTTTGTTCCCTTTTGTGCCCCAGCACCCCATACAGTCCCCAGCTTACACAGCCATGCTTCGCTTAGTGGGGCCACATACATAGCCAGGCCATATCTATTGCTATGACAGTGGTCCCAGCAGGCTGAACCCTCTAGCCTAGGTGTGAAATAGACTCTACCATGTAGGTTTGTGCAATTACTCCATGACGAGTAAATAAATGCAATGATGAGATCACCTAATGCATTTCTAGTTTCTCATTTCCCATTGTTAAGCCAGCATGACTGTAGTAGGTGCTCAGTAAAAATGTGGTGAATGACTGAGTGACAGCAAGCGCTACTCTGACCCCTGCAGCTCAATGGAAACCACCCAGGCTTTGGGATCAGACCAGGAGCAGGGATCCAGACCCCTTGGTGGTCTGATGTGGGACAGTACATGGAAAGTCTAAGCCTCGGCCACACCTCACTGAGCTGGGCACAGACTGGACACGCCTTCCACATCTGCACTGTCTCCGTGGCCAGCAGCAACTAGGTAGCAGGCACTCCTGACACACTGGCCACTACTGCTGTCCCTGCAGGAATCCAGAGAGACTGCTGTTTCTGCACTCCTGGAGGGCGAGGTCTGGATTAATCTCTGGGCCTTTTGATTATGTATCAGGGAAGCAAAAATTCTCGTCTGGGATGGAAATGCTGGGAGTCAGTGAGGCTTGCAAAACTCTGTCACCATTTTGGATGGAGATGCATCTTTGCAAATCAGATGTTTCTGCAGATAGGTGGGGGAGACTGAGGCAAGCAAGGGATTTTCTCCTCCTTCTAGAACTAGAGGGAAGGTAGGGACTGCACTGCAGATAGGAAGCATAGGCTACCCTCACTGTGGGATGCAAGCCTGCAATATAGCAACCAGGCAGGTGGCCAGTGCAGGGGGTCCAGGACCCCCTTGAAGGAAGAAAAGGGAAAGGGACTCAAGGGGAATTTGAATCTGGGTATTAGAAATGATATGAGACCCCGTTAGCTCCAGGCCATCAGATGGGGAAACCTGCCTGAGAAAAAGCCAATACAGAGGAGAATGAGTCAAGATGAAAGGAGATTCCTGATGCTGCTGTGTGAGCTCCTGGATCCAGCTGTTCCTGAAGGTAGCCTCCAGACCTCCACTTTGAGAGTCAATATATTTTCTCAAGCTACCAAGATAGGTTTTCGGGCAGTTGTGACCTTTCAGGTCTAACTGTCTGTAATGGAGACTGTCTCTTCACCAGTCTGAAAGGACTCCCGCAAGCTCATTTTTGGATCCCCAGTATAACTGACAAAGCCAGAAACTGGGCTCAGAAACAGTCTATCAAACTATCTTGATACCCAAGAACAAGAACAATATCAGGGTCACCTGATCAGGACTACCTCATCCAACATCCTTCTTGGGGGTGTAGGGCCCTTGGCCCACAACTGGGTCCTTCAGCCTCACCTGGTACTTGTAGCAGTCTCGGCGGTCGCTGGGGGAGCTGCCCTGGCACGTGCCCGTCTCTGTGTTGTTCTGACACGGGCAGCCCGTCCCGTCCTGCTCATTACATGTGTCCGCGTGCCCGTTACACTGGCATCTGAGGGGAAAGAAGCTGGAGGTCACAGAACTCCCAGGACCTCCTAGGCTAATGCTGTATATGTGAGTTTCAACCTGTACGACAGGTCAGAAGAGGAAACTGAGGCTCACAGAGGCCAAGCAGTTTGCTCAGGAGCACAGAGCTGTTAAATAGCAGGGTCAGGATTAGAACCCAGCTGGAATGACTCCAGGCTTGCTGCCCATGGAGCAGGGCAGGCGATGGCAACATTGTCCTGAGGCCTCTCCCTCAGCGGCCCTTGCCTCTGCCCACCAGAGCAGCCCGTAACCTGCATTATGGCACTGGCTGGTGAGGTGAGATGTCTCCCATCTACGTTCAGCTCATTCCCAATTCCCCTGCACCAGCCTGGGGTTCCCTGGGGGTTTCATGCTCCCCTGACTGAGGGCAGAGGACCGGGAAGGAAGTCTGGCTTGCCACGATAACCCCAGTGAGCAAGGCAAGGTCCCGGCCCTTCCTCTCACTTGGTGCACTTCCCGTCCAGGAGGAAGTAGCCGTGGAGGCAGCTCTCGCACTTGTCCCCGTAGCTGTTATTCTGGCAGTTCACACACACGGCCTCATCTTCACTAGGTCCCTCTGTCACCCAGTTTTCAATCTGGTCAGGGAAGGGCAGGGCGGTCACCAAAAGGCCTAGGCCAGTCCCCGCCTTCCTCAACCCAGGAATTGGGCCCCTGCCTCTTTCACCTCCTCTGGGTCCAGTGAGTATTTCTCAGGCTCCCTCCTGGCCATTTCCAGCTCCTTCCTGGAGACACAGACGTGGCTGTTGCCGCGACAGAAGGCATGGCAGGGTCGACAGGTCCCACCCCCGACGGCCGAACCGACGAACAGAGGAAGACACTGCTCACAGTGGCTGCCCTGGAAACCAGCAAAGGGTGGTCAGAGGGGCTGGAGAATTGGGGGGTGCAAGGATACTGAGGGGGCCAGTTCTGAGGGCACATGAGGGTTTGGGGGCTCAGGTCATCCCAACCTGTCTGCGAACTAGCCCACTGCCTTCCCCCACACACTTCCAGTGACAGGGGTTCACTCCCTCCACTCTGATTCTGTCAGCTGACAAATCCAGTGACACAAACTGGATGGTGTCCCCAGAGTATTCTCAACCTCCCTGCTACAGCGCTGTGCAGCCTCCGCCCTGTCCCTGGCTTATCAACATGCCTGAGCATGGCTGAAGGAGGGGCTCAGTCCCCCAGTCAGGCCTGAGGCCTGGGGCTCACCTTGGTGTGGTTGCGGCAGAGCAGGCAGTGGTCACGGGCCCCCACGCCGGCGCACTCGCTGTGGCGATTGCAGCGACACTCGGTGGAGCAGTTGCGGCCGACAAAGCCAAAGTGGCAGCGGCAATGGTCGGGCTGCACACATGAGCCGTTCACGCAGCCCTGGGCACACACGGGGCGGCACAACCCTGTGACGCTGCAGGGGTGGGGTGGCAGGTCAGGGCAGGACAGGGGCCCACACTTCAGCACCAAGCTCACCCCTGGTCTGTCCCTGACTCTTCCCCCATTGGGGTCCTGTCCACCAGCTCCTGCAGGAGCTAGCCTGAGACCCCCACTCTTTCTGGGGCCACCCACCAACTGACCAAGGAAGTGAAGCCCCTCCGCTTTCCCGCCCCCACCCCCCGCCATCCACCTCCCGGAGGTCTCCCAGTCTCCTCCAGTGCTGCTCCCCAGGGTCCCACCCCAGCCTGCCCCAGCCCAAACCCCCAGCCCCCAGATCTGGCTGCAGCCTCACTTATCCATGGTGTAGCCCGTCTTGCAGCTGCACTCATAACCGTGAGGCCGGTCGTGGCAATTCTGTGTCTCGTTGCAGTCGTGGTGCCCGTTGGCACACTCATCCTCAGGGGGACAGGCCAGGAAGGCCCAGGACGCCCCAGAACGTCCACACGTCAGCCCTGGCACAAGGACAGAGGACTTTACCTGGGGCCTTTACCCAGCCACCCAAGCCCTGGCTCTTACATGCCCCAAGTGCCACCTCTGGGAGAGCCCCTACCCCCACGTTCTCTGTCAGACTCCAGTCCAAGTTCAGCCCCTCTCCCTCACCCCTGCTTGTATCTTACCTTCCCTGGGGCCGCTGAGTCCACCCTCCAGGCAGCGGCCACCCCCGTCCTGGCCCCCCCAGGCACACCAGCCACAGTGGGGGCGCCGCAGGCACAGGGCACACTGGGTAGCCCGAGCACAGCCCAGGGAGCAGCTCTCGGGGCCTCGGAGCAGTCGCCCACAGCCTCCAGCCATACATCGCAGGGGCAAGTAGGAGGGGCTCAGACACTGCCAGGGAAAGAGGGGTAAACAGATGCATCTGGTGTCTTCCCAGACTGCGCCCTCTTCTGGGCGAACACTCCTCCCCCGGTCACAGCCAGGTGGACAAAGAGAACATTGGCTGGGGTCTTCCCTACCGCTGCAACCCTCCCAGCACTTCTAACTACAAGTCTGCGCTGGATATCAGGCTGGGGACATCCCTAAAACTTAGAGGGTTGCATTAACTAGGCCATCTGGATGCGTGAATGGCAGCAGGTGAAAAGAATAGAGAGTGGCAGGAAAAGGGCAAGGCAGGACACAGAGGTGAGACCACATGCCCTGGGACGATGGGAGCAGCTGTCTGCTCAGTTCCATCCCCTCTAAGGCCTGGCTGCACTTTCCACCCAGGACCCCAAGAGGCGCCACTGTGTTGGTGGGAGTCCCCTTTACCCGCCTGGCTCAGGGTGCGGCCAGCAGTTTCTTACAACCAAAGGAACTCAGTGACCCCAGGTAGAGCAATGGCCCCAGGCAGAGAAGGAACAAGTGGCGGGAAGGGGGCCACAAGCCACAATGACCTGGCAAAAAAAACGGGCCTGGCTGCTGGGGCACCAGAATCCTCCCACCTCAGGCTGGGACGCTGAGGGGTGCGTGAGCTGCTGATCGCACAGCAACTCAAGGGGTTTCACTTAAGTGGGTCGGGCCTTCACTTAGAGGATCGGGCACCCAGACACAGAGCACAGTGCGATTCGGACTAGGGCGCTTCCCTCCCTGTAAAAGCGCTTCATTTACTGTGCGGGCCTTACATGCGTTGTAAGAGGAAAGAGACTGCTCTGGGCTGGAGGCCCGAAAGCACTCAGGAAAAAGCGAAGCAGCCACACAGTCCTGAGGGAGAAACCCCGTGCTGGGGCCGAAGCTCTGAGCCACCCAAGGATTGGTGCCTCAAGTGCTGCACGTGAACTGCTGCAGCCAGGCCCTGCCAGGCAGGCCTCCACGCTAGTGCACCCACTGGCAGACGGCACCACCTGGGAGGGGCAAAGAGCGCCCCAGTCTGTACAATGATGGGGCTTTCGGTGTGACCTCTTTAGTGGCCAAATGAGATGTTGCCCAAAGCCACAAACTGTTCCCAGAAGAGATGTGGGAAGGTGCGTTCTGAGAGCCATCTGCTGACCTGTGCCCACAGCCTAGCCGAGCGCCGGGCCCAGAACAAGACACAATAAAGAATCTGGTGCCAGAGGGGAGGAGACAGCAAGTCTGGAAGCCAGTGAAGAGAAGGCCCCCGCCAAGCCCAGCCTCAGAGGCCCAAGCCATTCAAAAGCGCAACACAGGTGGTTAACGCATGGCCGCCCCGGAGCCACCTCCTACAGGTCTGGCTGCACCTTGAGTGCAAGCTCGATCTGTGCATTTTGTAGTGTTTTGTAAAAATCTGAGTTAACGCTTGAACCGGGGTATTTCACAGAAGTCAGGAGACCTGGGAGAAACCCTCTCACATTCACGCCAGCATCGACTCTGCCCACCAGCCCCTCCTCTTCCTCCTGCCTCGCCGTGACTGCTCCCTCACCTGGCAGGCCCAGCACAGCCTGGGCAGCAGCGAGCCCCCCACAGGCCCACAGGTGTCACCTTCTGGCCCCTCGAGTTCCCCACAGAGACAAACACCGCAATGACACTTTCAGTATTTGGAGAGAACCAGGATCACAGAAGGACCCCAGGGCTTGGGGAGGAGGCCGCACTGCGAGACTGGGGGGACGGCCCCCACCCAGCGGCAGTGAACCAATAGGTGCATCCCAGAGAGTGGAGCCTGGTGGCTTCCCAGAGGGAGGGACTCGGGGAGTACTCAGTGAAAATTCCAGTCCATGCTCTAAAAACAGTTTCCCACTGAAGTTGGACAACAGCCTACGTCCTAGTGGAAGGTTCAACCTTCCAAACAGCATGGCCCTAGGTGTGGCGGCACCAAAGCACCAAGCGTTTAGAGGGTTGGGCCCTTCAGCCACACCCACTGAGCTGGGGGGAGGGTGCCTGGAGATTGTGCCCCATAAAAGCTCTTCAGCAATGAGCTTCAGAGAGCTCCAGACTGGCGAACATGGCCAGTGGGAGGGGGTGTGTTCAGAGAGGCGTGGAAGCTCCGCACCACACTTTATTTGGCTGTTCCTGACTTGTATCCTTAATGATAAACTAGTAAGAGTAAGTAAAAGATTTTCTGAGTTCTTCAAGTTGTTCTAGCAAATTACTGCGCCCAAGGGCCTCCCAGGTGGTGCAGCGGTTAGACCCTGCACTGTGGAGCTGTCGGCAGCGGTGACCGCGAGTTTGACGCCCGGCCAGGGAAATTCCCACATGGCGCAGCAGACCTCTCCTGCCTCGCCCGCTGCTCCCCTCAGCAGTGTATTTCCGTTGATCTGCCTGTTCTGCTCCCCACTCTGTCTCTGGTGAACCCTCTCACTGCCCCACACCTCTGGCCTGTACCCCAGCTTGTATGCATAAACAAATAAATTTTAAAAAAAATTACTGCGCCCGAGGAAGAGGGGGTGCGAATCCCTGATGTGCGGCAGATCAGTAAGAAGTACAGGGGCCTGGGCCTGCCACTGGTGCCTGAAGCGGAGGCGGGTCAGGGACCGAGCCCTTGGACAGGCAGAGTGGGTCACAAGTGACCCGGATCGCTGGACACCAGGTCCATGTCCGCAGAGCTGGGTATTTGTCCCAGGGCCTGCGGTATTATCGTTGTTGTCCCGTGGCCCACAGTGGGAGATGCAGCCTCACATCTGGTCATACACAATGAAGATGCGAATGGGAGTGGAGGGCAGGAGGAAACAGACTGAGAACTCTGGCCCAGACAGCAGGAGGGGCTCTTTCTTGTCTCCCACTGGGGTGGGTGTGGGGACAAAGGCCTGTGTCTCTCTGGGGACAGCTAAGTCATGCCAGGCAGCGGCATCGCTGGATGAGGCCTTATGGGAGAAGTAGGCCATTAAGGAGTGGCTGGCAAGGCACAAACAGCACCTCCCCAGACCACACCCCCTCAAGAACCCTCTCTCCAGCCCACAGTCACAGACAGGGGTAAGTCTGAACTCCCATTCTGCGCTGCATGTGCCCAACCCACCTTGGCCACTTCTCCAAGGCTGGACACTGAACTCGTGGGCTCGAGTCTATCTCAGGAATGTGAGCTAACGGATGAACAAAGATAATGGTCATCTCTGGAATTAGTCAGTCTGGGGTCAAAGGTCGCCATCTTGGCTGTGTCCATCAATGATCAAGCCAGAAGAAATCAGAAGATGGAGACGTGCGGAGAACAGCTGAGACTAAGGCCAGGTGGGCCGAGGACAAGGGAGCAGTGTGCTTTCTATCACCAGATGCCACCAAATGCCCCCAGTTCCTTGTAACACTACTAACTCCAGCCTGATAATAAAACCAGCACAAGCGGGTTCCATCTCTTTCAATCACAAGTTCACAAGAGCGAACAAGAGATGGAGAAGGGAAGCTGAAGGCTTGGGAGGGAGGAGGGAAGGTGTTAAGGCTCTTGGAAGGGAAGAGCAGGGATACAGAAGGGAGCTGGACCCCAGATGCTGGGGAGTCCAGGAGTTCAGAACCAGCAGAGACTCAGGTGAAGAAGGAAGAAAGATACCAGGAAGAGAGGAGAAAGTGGGAGAAAAGAGAAAGTAGCATGGAGGGGCCAGAGCTGGGGAGATGGAGGAGGAAGCAGGACAGAGGAAGAGGGATAGAGAAGGGCAACGCAGGGCCTGCCTGGTGGCACTGGGTTAAGTCTCAACACTATGAAGCTCTCCAGAGTCGCTGCAGCACGAGTTCCATCCCCAGCCAGGGAGCTTCCCACATGGCGCAGCAGACCTCTCCTGTCTCCCTGCTGCTCCCCTCAGCAGTGTATTTCAGTGGACTGCCTATTCTGCGTACCCCTCTGTCTCTGGTGAATCCTCTCACCCCCACCTCTGGCCTACTCCCCAGTACTTACATGCATAAATAAATAAATCTTTAAAAAAAAAGAGAGAGAGAGAGAAGGCAGCGCAGGCAGAGGCGGCTCCCCTAGACACTGGCGGGTACCTGCTGGAGGCTGCTGCTCCAGACACAGTGCTGCCAGCCCCCGTCAGCGCCCTTGGAGTCCAGGCAGGAGGAGCAGTTAGGCAGGAGGTGACAGGGGGTGGGGCAGGGCAGAGGGGGCGATGACTCCACTGGCATCGGGGACACGTTCAGCAGAGAGTGGCTGAAGCACGTCCAGTCATAGGTGGGCTGCACTGAGAGGATGCGGCGCGTCTCCCCTGGGGTTGGGGAAACAGGAGTAAGAACCCGCTCGGACTCCAGGACTCCAGCCCACTCCTCACTCAGCCCAGGAGTCCAGGACCCCACACACCCCTCGGGGACCAAGGCTGAGCGGACCTGTCCTCTTGAACTGCCGTGTCCACATGCACTTGCCCTCCCTGGTGCACTGCTCGCAGTCGGCCGCCCCGCACGCAGCCTCGGAGCAGTTCCCTGCCCAGAAGACCTCGCGCTGGTTGATCCGACAGTCATTCTCCGAGGTGCAGGACCCATTGCGCCCGATGCAGGCGCCCTCGGGGCAGTTGGTACACCACTTACAGCGGGGGGCAGATGCCTGGCAGGGGCAGACGGTTCAGCTCAGTGGGGTGCTCAGGGGCATTGCACCCCTCCCGACCCAGCACGTCCCACCCATCACAGCCCAGGGCCTGTGCCTCTGGAGAGGTCTCCAGCCCGCCCAGCGTCCCGCACCTCTCCATCTCCTGGCTGCAGGGTCCGGGGGTGGCGGGCCAGGCATTCACTGCAGGTCCGGAGTCGGCGGCACTCCTCTGGAGAGCGAGGCATTGGGGAGCAGGGCGGGCCCCCACAGCCTAGCCTGGGGAGGCAGCAGGCTTGGCTCACCACTCCCAGCCCAGCCGCACCCCTCCTCCCCACCCACCTCCTCCTGATGCCCCCTGAACCTGCAGGACCCCATGGGGACCCAAACCTGCTCTGCTCCCACCCCACCTGGTGAAGGTCCTTTGCCTACCTGTCGCCCTGTCTTGAGACACGGCACATCCACCTACCTCCAGCCACCAAGGCCTCAGCTTCTGGATTTCTCTCTGACAAGACCCTCCTGTCTGCCCCTGCAGCCTCTCCTCAGCCTGGCCCTTCCTCCGCAGCCCAGCCCCCCCATGTCTCCACCTGCAGCCTCCCCTTCTCACTCCCCCTCCATCCCTCGCAACTGCCCAGGGGGTTTTCTGCCCAGGGCCGCCCCCTGCCCTCTTTCGCTCATACTTTCCCTGTCTCTGTCAACCCACAAAGGAGGTCCACCGTCCCTTACCCCAAATCCTTGGAGACCCCCAGGTTTCAGAACTTTCCAGATTTTAGAAAAGCAGTAGGTGCACCCACTATTACATAGCAGGCCTAGCAAGGCTGGAGAGCACCCCACAACAAACCATTAATAAACACAGGGACCCGTTTAGTGGGACAAACAAAGCCCACCTGTTGCGTCACATCAGGAGGCCACGCAGCCCGGGGTAACCCAGAGGGATACTTGCAGCTTCCTGAGGTGTTTGGGTTCCCAACTACTAGTGAGGGCTCAGTGAGCTGGAGGCCTGGAAGCCCCTTTGGAGTGGACCCCAGGCCCCATTCCAGTCTCCTCCCACCAGATGGTCTCTCAAAGACGCCGGTGCAGCCCACTCCCAAACCTCTGCAGCTCTAACCCCGCAGTCACTCAGCGCCAGGGTAGCCTCAGTCCTCCAGCCCGGTGTGCACAGCCCTGCAGTCGGCGCTCCCCCAGCCACCCCTGTGCCCGTTTCCCCATGAGAGCTGGTATCCCACCAGACTATCCACTCCCAAGACATCCCCACAAGCCTGCCTAGCACATAACCCCCTTCAGAGGGCATGAGTACCACCCACCCATGCACTGTCAGTCACCATGGTTACCTGTGCGCCTGGTCCCCAGACAAGCAGGCTCCGTGGCACCAAGTGCAGGCCCCAGACTGGTTACAAGCTTCGGGTGAGGGCAGCAGTCGGCAGGGGTCAGGGGGCAGAGTCAGGGCCAGAAGGCGGCCCAGGGCCACTCCCCCAAAGCCCCCTGAGATGTATAGGCGGCCCCCCACTGCTGCCACAGCATGGGCCACAGACTCTTCCATCGGGGGACCCACAGAGGCTGGGCCTGGGAGAAAGACAGGGCATTCAGAAGGAGAGAGCAGGAGACGTGGGAAGAGACTGGCGAGAAGATGCCAGCCAAAGAGGACGCTGATCTGGGAACAGCTAGGGAGAGCAGGGGCAGAGCAGGGGCAGGTGGGGAGACACAGGGGAGAGACGAGGCCAGAGAGAGCAAGAGAAGTGGAGCAGGAGCAAGACAGAAGAGGGGGACACACACAGAGAAAAGGGGCAGGGAGTGGGGAGTAAGAACGGAGAGAGGCAGACGAGGTCGTGTTGCAGGTACTAGCATTTTGCAGGCACTAAACTCTGCAGAATCACACATTTTTACAGTGGTTCATGTGCTATATAAATTTCACCTCAATAATTTTAAATCCTCCCCCAAAAACCCTAAAACATAGCAGAGCAGAGCAGTAGAAACTACAGATTAAACAGGGAGAGACAGCAGGTCAGAGAGAGAAGTGAAAAGGGAAACAGGCCCAGAGACGCACACACAGCCTGCGAATCGAGTGGCGTCAACAGGCAGGACACAGCCCCTTCTCACCAACAAACAGCAAAGACTGTTAGCGACGGTCCCTAGGTGGGGGGCGGTGGGGGTTTGTCCTTCCAGTTTTACAAATCACATACAATGAATATCATTACTTTTATAATCAGAATAAGAACTAAGCTCTCCCAAGGAACAGAAAGGAGCGGAGCGTGTCTCACTGGTGTTTGGGTAACAGGGAGGGGGCAGGAAGTGAGGACTAATGAGCGGAGAGCGCAGGACAGGGCTGGGGACAGGAGGGGCTTACGGGTGAGATCGGGCAGCAGCCAGGCGTTGCAGTTGACCTGGTAGAGCAAAACATCACTGCTGAACTCATCAGGATCTGAGCGCCCCCCAAGGACCACCATGGTGTCCCCTAGCAGGGCTGAAGCGTGGAAAAGTCGGGGCCGGGGCTGTTGGGGAGACAGGTGGCAGAGATGGCCAGTCAGTGCCCACAGTCCTCCGTGCCTCACGCTCCCTCTCAGGCCACCCACACCCCAAATCTCCCTACCCACATCAGTTCACCCAATCCTAACCTTCCTCAGATGCAACCCCCATCCAGGACACTGCCTCACAGCAATCCCCAGAGCCACCTTCTTCCCTCCTAACTCCCGAACCCCCATGTCCTGGGCAGCTCCCCAGGAATCTAGCTCAGGTGCTTGCGATGGCCCCTGTGATCTCAAGTCAACTCTCTGACTTCCACCTCCTCACAGTTCAGCCCCAAGAAGGGCTGGGAAACGTTTGTGGGTGGAAAATACACCCATCTCCAGCCAGTACAGCACCCCGCTGCCCTCTTTGGCCTTGAGGGCAGGAAGTGCCATGTTTTAGACGGGGAGGTCCAGGATGGGTGCTGCCAGGGCCACAGCAAGGGGGCAGCACTGGGCAGAACCCAGGCGTCTGCCCTCCTGGTCTAGGGCCTTTCCTCCAAGTTGGAGAAAGAAGGTGAGTCTTGGGGGAGCCAGTTTGGTTTAGGGGGCTGAAAGCAGAGGGAATAGGAATCCAGGGTGGAGCCAGTCCTTGGGGCACTGGGAAAGGAGGCCCCCTCCCTGCAGCCCCCACCGCCATGTCTGAAGCATTTTTCCTGACCTTCGCCCCCTGAGAAGGGGCCAGCAGGCTCCAGGTGCGGTCAGGACAGTGCAGGGAGTAGAGCTCAGGGGACGGGGCCGCCAGCTCCACGTGAAAGCGGAAGCCCCCGAACACATAGAGGGAGTCGGTGGCCTCATGGTACACGGCAGAATGACCATAGAGACCTGGGGGGCAGGGGAGAGACGAGTGAGCGAGGAGACTCAGGGAAAGGTCTGAGATCTTTGACGCCCCCCACATTCCTGGGCTCCCCTTCTCAATACCCTACATTACCCTACTAGGCCCTGATCTAGGAGCCCTTCTCAACCCAGTCTCTCCCTTCCGTTCCCAAGGACAACCTTGAGACTCTGGGAAGGAGACGACGGTGGTCAGGACTGGGGACAGGGACCGAGGAATGTCAAAGGGGAGGTGGGGAGGGAGACCTGGGGGGCAGTGATCGAGGACCTTGGTTGAGAGGTGGTGACCCACTGTCACTAGGCAGGAGGTGGGCAGCTGATCAAACTTCCCAAGGGACAGCACCCTGAGAATTGGGGTGGGGATGGGAGAAGACAGGGGTGACGAGGTTCCAAGGCAGTGGCCAGTGTGGGAGTGGGTAGAGCCCACATGAAGCCCAGAACAGGTGGAAGGTCAAAGGTACTGGGCCCCTCCCAGTGCCAAGCCCCACCTGTGGGGGGTGTCCCGCTCTGGGCCCCAGACAACCAGGTGCCAGTCGCCAGCTGGTACTCAAGCAGCTGCTGGTTGAAGCCATTTTCAGGCGAGTAACCACCCACCAGGAGCAGAGACAGGCCTCGGCGGGCAGTAAGGGTGTGACCCGCAACTGCTGGCAGCTCCACAGTCTGAGGGGCCTGAGGAATGGAGGGCAGAGGTCAGGGGCCGAGAGGTTGGGGTGGCCTGGTAGGCAGAAGAGATACACAGCCTCCTACAGTCCCCTGGAACTGCTGAGGTCAGACCCTTTTCCAACCAGCCATGACCCAGGCAGGCACTCAGCAGACCTCGGGGGCTGTCTGCCCCTCAGCGCCACTCTGACAGCGCCCTCACTTCTGGCTCACTCCAGCTGTGTGGGGCTGCCCCGCAGTCTGGAGCACGGCATCGCGTGGCCAGGGAGCAGCGTGGGACACTGCTGACTCAGACCGTCAGTGGAATTCAGTTCTGGGGCTGGGGCTGGGGCTGGAGCCCCGGAGGAAGCCCTTTCCTCTGAAGGCGAAGCTGCCGGACCGCAGAGTCCCGGAGAGAGGGGTGGGGAGGGATGCTCACCTTCTCCTGCCGCCACTGCAGCGTGGTGAGGTTGAGGACCCAGAAGTCACGGGCGACGCCCCCAGCTGTGAGCCCCCCCAGCAGGTACATGGCGCCACGGCCAGAGGACACATAGGCCGCCGCATGGAAGGAGCGGGGTGAGGGGCCTGGACCCCCATCCTCAGCTCCTGCCAGCATCTGTGTCCACCGCCGCTCACTCACTGAATACCTGGGTGGAAAGGCAAAAACGCAGCCTCACGATACAATTATCCCAGCACCCCTGGGGCAACTCCTCACAGGTATCCCAGTATCCCCTGGGATGGCCTCTTATGATAGTCATCTATCTTAACGTCCCCTAGGGTGATACCACACAAATAAGTATCCAGTCCCTGCAGGCTCCTGTGATGTGACCCAGCACCCCGAGATGACCTTCCCTTTTGCAAGTATCCCACATCTCCAGGGCAGTCCTCACCTGTACAGATTTCCCAGCAGCCCCTGGGGCAGGCCCAGGCCCCCAAACATCCACAAGGTAGCATCAGGTCCCTCCACCATGGTGTGCCCCAGGCGGTGCAGAAAGCGGCTAGCCGTGTCCTGCATGGAGGTGGGTGTGGGGACATGCGTAGTAGGGCTCAGGTCGTGCCAGCCAGGCTGGGTGGGGAAGAATCTGGGGCGGGGGGCCCAGGAGCAGAGGCAGCCGTAGGATCCCTCCCCAAAAGCGGTGTCCACGACTCACAGCTGAGAGGCGGCTGTCCATGAGGGTCTCCCACACCAGCTGCCCTCCATCCAACTTCGTGGCACAGTCGGGGCCCCCAAAGCCCTCAGCACAGATGCACACACCCAGGCTCTAGGAGACAGCAGGAGGCGGCTCGGGGGAGCCCTGGTGGGGCACCCTGACCCACCCAGCCTGCCCTGTCCCCCCATACCTGGTTACAAGTCCCTGCCCCGCTGTGGGCATTGCAGTTCTCAGGACACAGAGCCATGCGGCAGTGGGGGCCAGCCCAGCCCTGGGGGCATTGGCAGAGTCCAGCACCAGAGGCCCCATCCTGGGGCACACACTCCTGGGGTACAGGGCAGCTCCCAGGGCCCCCTGACCCACAGCGGGCAGAGCCCACCGAGGCGTTGAAGCCCCAGGATGAGGAGCCATTGGCCTCCCAGTGCAGCACCAGCAGCCCTGTGGGGGGAGAATCCAGGGTCTTGCAGTACGGCCCGCTCCAGGGCACGGCACTACCCAGGGCTTTGGGAAAACCCAGCACAAGTGGGCAGGGAAGGAAGGTACCCTGGTAATTCGCAGTCCCGCCATGGCCGACTGCCCTCCTGCTCACTGCACACCCTCTTCTCGTGCAAACCATCTCCTTCCACTGCTTTTAAGGCCTCAACATCTCTCCTGCCCGCCCACGCTCGCCCTCGTCAGCTGCCTGGCCTGGTCACCAGTGCCGTTTCCCTGTGCCTTCCCAGCAGCCCGAGGCGCTGTCCCTCACAGCAGCCTGTGATCCTTCAGGAACCGGGATCCTATCCTGTCACTGGCAAGCTGCAAACCCTCCACAGCTCCCTCCTGCTCTTACCCGAAACCTAGCCTCTTAGAGCAGACTGGGGGAGGGGAGGAGTTAATTATATGATGTGCAAAATATGTCTCAATGAAGTGTTGTTTTTTTTTAAGGCAGGACCTCTGACCTCCACCAGCGCCCACTCTCCCAGCCCTCCTCCGTTCTCCAGCACCACCAGTCTCCTTCCTGCTTCTCAGGGCCTGGGCATCTGCATTCCTCCACCCGGAGCAGTCACCGTCACCCACACAGGGCCCACTCTTGTGCCTCCTCTTGCCCCTTAGTGAAGGTGACATTATCCTGAGTGCATGTTGTTCCAACAGTATCCGTGTCCCTTGCTCACGCTGTGACCCTGTGTCCAGCTCTGGCCTGGCCCACTGCAGGCTCCATAGAGGGTCCCTCAGTGCTAGTCCCTCGCTGTGAGGGGCCTGGGACTGTGTGAACTCTCCCAGCCCTGGGGTCACATGCAGTTACAACAGGAAGGAGCTCTAACTCTAACTCTACCCCTTTCCGCCACAGCTAACGTTATTTCCATTGCCTTGCCACCAGACTAGGCTGGTTTCTCAAGCTCTCAGCACTGCTGACGTTGGGACCTGGTAATTCTCAGTAGTGGGGGCTGTCTCACGCACTAGCAAATGCAAAGCAGCATGTCTGGCCTCCTCCTCCGAGATGCCAGTCTCACCCGCAATCAAGACCTCTCAAACAACGCTGGACGTAACTAAGAGCCCTTGGGTTGAGAACTATCGGGGAACAGAGATTCTCAGTCACATTCTGTGAGACCCTAAGACAGGTCCCACTGGGCCCTTCTCTCCCCAGAGGTAGCCTGGCCAGCGCAATCCTCTCTGCCTTTCAGCTAAAGAAAGTCAGCAGAGGCCCAAAGATGGCCAGAGATGGCATCAGCCAGCCAGCCAGTGGCAGATCGGGCTGGAACCAGCATGGAGCTGGGTCTTAGCATACTTCCAGTGGCAAGGTGCAGGGGGCAAGATATACACAGCCCAGGACAGACGTCCCCGCTCCTCCCGGCCTCCGTACCAGACAGGGCCTGCACAGTGAGAGGCCGGTCCCGCCGCTGGCCGCAGAAGGCAGCAATTAGGCTGCGGTCCGACTGGACGACACCCGTGTCCAGGAAGCGTGGGAATCCATCAAAGGCCAGGACATAGCTCAACTGGAGGAATGCAGAGTTGAGGATAAGGAGACAAGGGGGATAAGAAAGACGAGCTCAGGGGATGGGAGGAGGAGGAGCTCGAGAGGAGCGTGCAATCTGAGACTGGGAGGTGGGCTGTGTGAACAGCCTGGGCAGACTGTGAAGTTTGCTATGGCGGTCACTGCCTTGTGCTCACAGCAGGCATGGCTAATCGACCAGGCACTCTCCATGGAGCCCTTTTCTCAGTACACAGCTCCTGGTGGCCACGACCAACAACCAGAGTTAGCACACAAGTTATCAATATGCCTCCCTGCAATGAGGAAGAGGCGTCTGAGCATCTGGGGAATGGGGAACTGGAGTCCAGAAAAAAGGAGGTGTGCTGCAAAATGGGTGGGCCTAAGAACTAAGCCCTGGGGGTCTGAAAAGTAGAATTTGGGGCTTAAAGGATTAAAAAAACATGGACATGGGGTGTCAGGGCCTATCTAAGGATTCAGATTGGGTGAGGGAGACATGGGCTTGAACCCCAGTGCTCACCGTGCAGGGGGTGCTGCTGTCAGGGGAGAAGGTGAGGGTGAGTGGGGGACAAAGGGTCCCAGGAACACAGGGCTGTAGCACCTCAGTGGCCGAGACAACCCACACACAGTAGGACAGGCCTGGCCCAGCTCTTGCAGCCCCGCCACCTGGAGGCAGCAGCCCCCCAACCCGGCGTGAGCCCAATGCCACTGAGGACACGTTGGTGAGGAGAGCACGACCCCCACATTCCCGGAAGCAGGAGCCACTGGCCCTGGAGAGATGGAAGAGAGCCAGAGTCAGACCCATCCTGGCCCCCCAAACCAGGGCTACAGGACACCCCCCCCAGCCGCGTGGTTAGCCCCTGGCTCACCGGGGGTCCCCATAGTAGCCAGGGGAGCAGAGCTGGCAGTGGGCACCCTCCGTGTGGTCCTGGCAGAAGCAGAGTCCGCTGAGGTTGTCGCAGTGGCCGCGGCGCGGATCCCCGTGCCCATTGCACTGGCAGGGCCGGCAGCCGCCCGAGCCCGTGGCGTTGCCAAAGCTGCCGGGCCGGCACCGTTCACAGTGTTCCCCCCACGTCCAGTCTGCGGAGACCCCATGGACGCAGGGTCAGGGGCAAGGGTGGGAAGTGGTCTCGCCCACCTGGCTCAGCTGGATCCCTGACCCAGCCTGGCTGCGTCAGAGAACCCCAAGGTCCAGACTGGTGGGGACAGCAAGGCCCAGCCGAACGGACGGGCGGCCCTGGAACCTGGGTTAGGCGTAGGGAAGGGGCAGGGGGACCCAGAGCCAGGTGAGTGGACCCTGAAACCCAAGCAGGGGTAGGAAACCCGAAGCCTGAGGAGCCCCCAAGGCCAGTCCCAGGGTGCCGCTCACCCTGGCACTCGTCGCAGAAGCCAGGCCCACGCTTGCGGCAGTGGCTGTGGAAGTTGCAGCCGCAGTCCCGGGAGCAGCGAGGGGAGGGGGGCCCCGGGGCGGGTGTGGGCGGGGGCAGGTAGGACGTCCAGCCCAGGTCACACACGCAGGTGAAGTCAGGGGGCCCGCTGCACACGCCATGGCCACAGTCCTCCAGGCACCTGAGGGACCACGGGAGGGTGGGGGCTGGGCAGGCCCAGAGCCCCAGGGCAGCCCCTCCACACGGCCATCTCCCCTGCAGCACTGTCACAGCTGCTGCCCGTCCCCCAGGCCTGGACTCTGGGTGGCCCCGTCTCCGGGGTAACCCCCACGTCGGAACTCCTCTCTGCTACAGGACCACTGCTGATCGGCTCTGTGGAAAACTCCTTTTCAAGTCGGTTCCCCTCCATCTCCATGGCAACCCTGAAGACTATTCAGTGCAGGGGTGACTCATCTCCACAGGAACTAGTGCCATGTTGGGGACCTGTCACTCTAGTGAAGGCGTGGTCTGTCGGGTTCCACAGAAAGGTCCCGGCACCTCCCGCTCCCTCCCGCCATCTCCAGCGCCCAGTCCCAGGTGGCATCCTCACAGAAACCCCGCTCACTCACGTGCGGTTGCAGTAGGTCACGCCGTCGCCCTGGTAGCCCCGCTGGCAGTGACACTCATAGCTGAGGGGCGTGTTCAGGCAGGTGGCCCTCGGGTGGCACCGTGCCAGGCCCAGGCGACACTCGTCCACATCTGGACAGCGGGCATAGGCCCAGCGGGCAGGGAGGGCCACAGGCAGCCCCAAACCCTCTCCAACCCACAGGGAGCAGTTACTCCCACCCAGGGGACCCGAGAAGTCCCCCTGGAGGCACCTGGGGGATTGAAAAAGAGGGCAGAAGCCAAAGATAAAGAAACAAGAGACAGAGATGGTCACACAGTGACAGCAAGAAGAGGCCATTCAGAGAGAGAGAAAGCGAAATATGGAGAGAAACCCCAAAAAGTCAGATGAAAAAAATTTGAAAGGACAGAAGAGAGACAGAGAGATAACGACGAGGGAGAGATGCAGCGACAGAAACAGACAGGACGAAAACAGGAGAGATGAGGGAAAACGGATCAAAAGACAGAAAAGAGCAGAGCGGGAAAAGGGGGGGGAGAAAAACGGTGATGAAAGTAAGGACGAGGCGGGGGTGGGGGGTGCAGACAAACAAAGAATCCGTCAGAACCAGGTGAGCAGAGAGAGCCACACAGCCCTCCCGCCGCACTCAGGGTGTGCCCGGGCGTCGTTCAGCCTCACCGTCCCAGCGTGGGGTTGTCCTCGTTACCACACCAGCCGCACTCGTGGCTCTGCAGACACTCGTGGCAGGCGAGGAAGCGGTCGCAGCTCCGGCACCGGGGCTCCGAGTGCACGCTGCAGGGCAGCCGGCATGCGGGGTCAGAGCCCCACGCCTGGCCCGTCTCCACTCTCCCCTCCCAGAGTTGCCCGCCTCATCGTGCCACCCCACACCTGTCGTCCCAGCCACGGCAGCCTCCGTGCGGGTACCGGGCCAGGTAGGCGGCGAACAGGAAGCAGGTGTGGGTGGACTGGCACCAGGCGCACTGGCTGGAGTTGGCCAGACAGTCATCACAGGTCAGGCGCCTGGGAACGGGGGGAGCGGGGTCACACCATGGCCAGGCCCCCAAAACTCCCCCCGCACTCCACTCCCTGGGTCCAGTGGGGCTCACTGGCTGCAGAGTGGGGGACACTCCTCTGGGCTCTTCAGGGCGCCCCGGCCCCGGCCCCGCCGGCTGCACGCTGCGTCCCCTTTGCGGCTGGTGCTCTGATGCCACTCGCAGAAGGGATCCTGGGGGCGGGGGAGTAAGAGCCCCCCACTTAGGCAGGCCGCTGCATCCAGCTCAACAAGCAGCTGCTTCCCTGCCCCACAGACCAGCCCTCCAAGTCTACCCCCACCCCAGCCACCTGCCTCTCTGGACTTTCCCTTTCAGCCAATGACCCACCAGCTCTACCTGCCCAGCACCCACTCCCTTCTTGAGGCAATGGCATCTCTTGGGACCCAAAGGCTGCAGCTGAGTCCCTGCCACCCAGGGTCTCCTCAGTGCCCATGCCAGGGCAGCCCTCCCCCTCTCCCAGGTGCCTGACCGAGCTGCCTCCACCTCAGAACCTCCATGTCCCAGCGGGCACCTGTGTGCAGGCGTGGCAGTCACGGTGCTCCTCGCAGAGTGGGCAGAGGGCGGGCACCAGCACCAGCAGGGACCCGCCGGTCCCATCGTCCCCATCCCCACAGTGGGCCCTGCTCTGGCGCAGGTGGCAGGTGGCGCTGTTCAGGCACCAGCCGCAGCCCTGGTCCGCCAAGCAGCCCAGGCAGGAGGAGTAGGAGGCGCAGGCCGAGGAGCGGTAGGGCTCCAGGAAGAAGAAGGAGATCTCCTGGGGGAGGGGACACATGAGGGTCAGGGTCAAGGTTTGGGGCAGGGAGCAGAGTTGGATGCTAAAGACTTCAGTGATCAGACACAGTGTCAGAATTCAGGTGCATAAAGTCAGGCTTTGGGGCAAGAGCAGACAAACGGGGATGAGAGTTTGAGAGACTCCAAAGATGAGAGGTCAGAAGTCAGCGCCCATGGAGTCAGGTGTGGGCAGTGGGCAGAAAAGGGGATCAGGTCAGGCCCTGGGGTCAAGGTAAGCCCTGAAGTTCAGAGGCCAAGTTCAGAGCCCTGAAGTTCAGTCAAGGAGCAAGAGGACAGGGTCAAGGGAGTTACGAGTTTGAGGCTGGGGTTCAGCAGCCCCAGGCATCTAAGCCTGGGGCCCGGGGACTCACGCTGCCGCCTGGCACGCCTGTCCGGTCCCACAGCAGGGTGAGCTCGCTGTGCCCAGGGCCCGCCGAGCCGTTGAGCTGGCCGCGGATCTCCACGGCATACTTGTGGCCTCGCCCGGGCAGCGGGAAGAGGCGAGCAGACCCTGGGCGCTGTAGCCGTCTCGTCTCCTTCTCCTGCTGAGCCACCCAGCGTCCCACCTCCTCCTGGAGCAGGAATGTGGCACAGGGACTTCAGAACTTTCCGCCTAGCCCCCACCCTTGAAACCCCCCAAGAGTCCCAAATGCCCAGCACACACCTCCTCCTGGGAAGAGGAAAAGGCCCAGAGTTCTTCAGACTCCGAGAACCTCTAATCACCCCCTCAAGCCTCCCAGAGACCCTCCTCCTCCCCAGGGTAGTCTAACTTGATTACACAGACCTTCCCCACCTCTTCTGAAATTACCCCAAATTCTGTCCACAATGGAAACCCCAGAGCCCACCCTCTCTCCATTAAGGATACATCTCATGCCCCCAACTTCTCCCCACTGCTCCCCTACACTGCACATCCCAGCCCCCATATTCATAAACAACCCCCCAATGTCTCGGGCACTCACCATATTCTCTGTGTCGGGGCCACGGGCCATCCGGGCCAAGACGTGGAGACGCTGGGCCCGAGCCCACACGGCCACGTCCTCAGTGCCCCGGCCAGGCCCGCCCTGCAGCAGGGGGTGGATGAAGCCGCGGTAGACCAGGGACACGTCGGTCTCGGGGCTGGGGGTCAGGGTGATGGTCGTACTGCGGACGATCAAGACCTGCGGCGGGGCGGAGGGGCAGGGGTGAGCGCGGCTCACGGCCCCGCAGCCCCACGGCCCTCAGGCCGCTTCAGAGCGGGTTGCCAGGCACCAGAGGGACAGAGAATGAAGAGGGATTACTTAAGAAACCAGGGTTTAATTTGGGGGTGATAAAAATGTCCTTGAACTGCATGGTGGGGACAGTTGCAGAATAGTGTGAATGTGCCAACTGTCCCTAATGGCAAATTTTATTATGTTATATGTTTTACGGTAATTAAAGTAAGTCGGCAAGGAAAATCAGGCCCTTAACTGTAAAAGTTTATGGGGTAAACACACAATGATGCAGCTGACAAATGAACACTCTGGGACGAGGTCCCTCCACACCGCATGCTGGGCCCCATCGCGGGCTCCCCACCTTGTCGGGCTGAGAGGCGTTGGGGGGCTGCTGGAAAGTGAGCAAGTGCAGGCCAGGCAGGAAGCTCTGGGTGACGCAGGCCTCCAGGGATGTGACGAAGACAGGCGCGGGCCCCCACCAGCCCACGGTGCCCGAGATCTGCTCCCCTCGGCAGCGGGCCTGCTCTGTGAGGACAAGAAGGGGGCAAGGGGTCAGGATGGGGAGCTGCTGGCCCCCTCCCGCACCGCCACGGGACACTCACCAGGCCGAGGCAGGCAGCTCTCGTTGTGCACACACCAGCCCAGGGCGCCAGGCCCGCGGGGAGGAGCTGCAGGGCTGCTGAAGGCCAGGCAAGCCTGGCAGTCCCCCAGGAGGCGGCCCAGCCCCAGGCAGCTGGCAGCCGGGCACTGCAGGGGGAGGGGACAGGGGTCACCACCCACCGGGACTAAGGGATCTCAGAGGGCCGTGCATAAAAGAGGGTGGGGGTAGAAGGGGCCAGGAAATTGGAGAAGGGAACTGAACGTGGACTTGGAATGAGGACGATGGAGGAGATGGGGGACATGCGGACAGGGCCCTCAGTTTGAAAGAATCGGGGGAAAGTCAAAGGTTCAGGGTGAGCATCCAGAAGTAATGACTGGAGGTGTGAAAACAGTCTCCCCAGTCGGGGGGGGTCCTTCGCTACTTGGTTCAGACAGAGGGAGACCCTGAGGGCTGGTTCCCGGCTAGGGGACAGAGCGCTAGGACAGTCACTCACAGCCCCCGAGGGAGTCCCAGGAGGCGGTGCGGCTTGGCAGGCCCCCTGACACCAGCTGCACTCGGGATCTCGGGAGCAGACACTGTGGTCTGTGTACATGGAGCAATAGTCCAGGTGGTACTGTGAAGAGATGGGGTGAAGGGGTGTCTCAGCCCTGGGCTTGCCCCGAAGCCCCACTTATTGGGATTATCCCAGGGAACCCCGACTACTCAGCACCCCCATCCCCTCCTCCCCTAGCCCCAGGGACCTCTACTCCTCCTCCCTTGAACCTGAGGACTGACCTTCCCCGTTTTGTGGCCTTCCAACCCCTTCCCCGAAGCCCCCAACTTTCCCCTCATTTGTAGGAACCACGCTAGCTTCTCCCAACCACCTCCTCCCTATCCCCCCAGTACTCACATCTGGCGCAGGTGCCTGGAACACAAAGGGGGGCACCTTGTAAGCCATCAAGTCCCCACGAGGCTGGCCACTGTATCCCCCAGCCACCAACAGGACACTGCCCCCAAGCACAGCCGCCACATGGGAGTAGCGACCACTGGGAGGCGCTGCTCGGCCTACGAGAAACAGATCCCATTTTTTGATTGGTTCACAATAGCAAAGGTACGGAAGCAACCCAGATGTCCAAAAATAGATGATTGGATCCAGAAGATGTGGTACATACACACAATGGAATACTATTCAGCATGGAAAGAAGATAAACACATGCAATTTGCAGCGACATGGATGGAATTAGAGGGGATCATACTCAGTGAAATAAGCCAGAAAGAAAGAGAAAAATATCGAATGGTTTCACTTATAACAGG
>PVIJ01016877.1:17770-31389 GCA_004024925.1 Scalopus aquaticus | reverse complement strand
ATTCCTCCGTTTTCTTTCTTTTTAGTTAAGAGGGCTTTAGCTATGCGAGGTTTTTTGTGGTTCCATATGAATTTCATCAGTAGTCGATCTATTTCTTTGAAGAATGTCGTTGAGATTTTTATTGGGATAGCATTAAATCTGTAAATTGCTTTTGGTAGGATTGCCATTTTGATAATGTTAATCCTTCCAATCCATGAACTAGGGATGCCTTTCCATCTTCTTGTGTCTTCTTCTATTTCTTTCAACAGAGTTTTGTAGTTTTCTTTGTATAAGTCCTTTATGTCTTTTGTTAGATTTATTCCCAGATATTTGATTTTTTTGGTTTCGATTTTGAAGGGGATGGGTTTCTTAATTTCTTCTTCTTCAGATTGGGTGTTTGCATAGAGGAATGCTACTGACTTTTGTGCATTGATTTTGTATCCTGCTACTTTGCTGAACTGGTCTATTATTTTGAGTAGTTTTCCTATGGAGTTTTTAGGGTTTTGTGTATATATTATCATATCGTCTGAATGCAGTCAATTGTTAGGGTGGAGAGGGATGGAATGATGTGCCTGGGAGGGGAAGATGGGAAGTATATTTCAGGCATGTCACTACTTAATTAAAATAATGTTTTAATGGGAAAAATGTGTTCTAAAAAGCTAAACCACAAAAGGTTGTTTATTAATGGAGACTGGTGACAAAAATATTAAACACTAACTGATAATTAAAATCTTATTTATATTTTAGTGAATGGGAAGTCTGTTTCCCTCAAGAACAATTAAATTATCAGTTATGTTTTCACAAAAATACCTTCCATTTCCTTCTCAAAGTCTGGTAAGCAACAGGTCGGCTGTGCAGGGAGTTTTTTCACATGTACACACACGTGCACAAAAGCGTGCATGTACATGGAGACTTAGATGAGCACACACATTTGCATGCATACATGCTTGCCCTCAGTCTACAGGCTAAAGCCAGTGCTAGTTCGGGGTTTCTGAGGAATCGATACCACCACAGCGGGGTAATGTTTGAGTTAGGAGAGAAACAGATGGTTTCCTTCACTTGCCACATTTCTAAGGAAACTCCAGTGAGGACTGAAGTGAAATAACTTCGTCTCATAGATTCCAAGTCCCTGTTTGTGAAGTAGGTGCAGTCTACATACCCTGCTTGTGTCTATGCAGAAATTGTTTAGTGAGAGAAGATCCCTTTGAGTTTAAGGTGATTATAGCGCTCTGGTGGGTACTCTGCTGACAGGAGGATTAAACACAGATGGAATATGAAGAAACTGTCCTACCTGCTTATGTATGTTTTTTGGCCCTTGATGGGTAGACTTCATGGGTCCAAGAGGGCAGACTTGTCCTTTTTTTTTTTTTTTTTAACACTGGTTTGATGCGGGGAGAGATCTGTTCTCAGTCACTGAGAATGGAGACCATTGCAAGCTGGTTTATGAGCTTAGAATTTGAAGTAACACTAAGATCCTTACTGATATGTAGTCATAAACAGTGATAGTGAATTGCTGCATCAGAGAAGGATTTTGGTAAAAGGTGCACTCAAAACTTCCATCGGCAGATGCACTTACTACACAAAGGTAAATGTGCTGAAATGGCCCCATCGTGCCCCTGGGCTGAATAATTACTTTGGTTATTCTTTCCCAACTGCTAAATGAATGGTTACCCAAAGGGCAGGTGTTGGTTTCCAGTTTAGGTTTTGGCACAATGCTTGCCAGTCATGTGACAAGTACTGTGCTAGTTGCTGAGGGTTCAGAGAGGATAGGTAGCAGTTCACAGTTAGTAGGCAAGATAGAGGCATCTCGGGCCTCCCCAGTGCCGCAGCGTGTTAAAGTACTGCGCTGTGGAGCTGTTGGCAGCCGCGACGCAAGTTTGACATCCGATGCGGGTTCGATGCCCGACACGAGTGGGAGATTCCCACAAGGCGCAACAGACCTCTCCTGCCTCTCCTGCCTCGCCCGCTGCTCCCCTCAGCAGTGTGTTTCCGTTGATCTACCTGTTCTGCTCCCCACTCTGTCTCTGGTGAACCCTCTCACCACCCCACGCCTCTGGCCTGCACCCCAGCTTGTATGCATAAAATAAAAAAAAATAAAAAAAAATAGAGGCATCTCAAGTTATTATAACTGAGAGGTTTCTTTAGGAAATATTCTTATTGAGAAGGCTTCCAGAGTGTGGGGTAGTGGGATTAGTAAAGACTCCTCAAGGGATCTTGCAGGATGCATAGGAGTCTTAAGTAGCTAGGAGAGGAGATGGGACGATAGGACACTGCAGTAAAGAGAAACACAAACCCCAAGATTTTCTAAAGTCTGGCCAGCCCAAGGAAGGACAGGTGTGCCTCAAAGGTAGGTATGTAGTGGAACGGGCAGGGATTTTGAGGAATTTACTGGTTCCACCTAATGAAGGCAGAGGGCTTTGGCCATGTGTGCTTCCTGTGTCGCTGACTCTGGCAGTAGATTGATGCCACTGGAGATAGGGAGCCTGGATCCAAAATACTGATTCCTTCAGTAGGTAGAAGGATGGGCTAATTTCTGTTTCTATGTTCTGTGTTCTTGCCCTTAAGGAAAAAGGTGCAAAGCATAAGCTTTGGGGGTTTGGATGTGAAGGATAATCCGGATTGATCTACCTGGGCTCATTTCGTCATCAAGAATATTAAATGTTTGGTTTAGGAGGCTTTGAAATTTCAGCATTTTTAATGCTGAGTAGTAGTATATCAGAATTGGTCCAATTTCTAGATTTATGATACTGTTTATCCTTTTAGGTGATACTCTCTGGAATCATAGGATTGACAACTTGGAAACGGCCTATGATACTTCTGGTATGTACAGATCTAGTAAGTTGTTACTCTTTTTACCGTGTGTCATGAGTGAAGTCTGTTGAAATCAACCATTGAAGAAATGCAAAAGGTTCCTTCATTAAAAAAAGTTAACAGTGGTCAAAATACAGATGCTCTCAACAATAAAATAGGATGACAATTTGTTGGGCTTCTCGTTCACTTTAGGCTTCTTATATACCAATGATATACATGTGTTTCTGTTGTAGTTCCAGAGGTATTCTACAGATGTAATTTAAAAAGCCGTTTATTATTGATATTTGTAAACATACAAAAGTGGAGTGAATAGTATTACAGATTCCCTGTACCTATCACCCAGCTTCAGCCATGGTCAGCTCATACCCAGTCTTGTTCAGCTAGACCTGCAGCCATTCCCCCCACCTTCCATTATTCTTTGGAAGCGAAGAAGTAATCATGAATATATGATTGTTATTGTTGCAATGTTTTGATTATATAACCTCAGAATTTTGTTGTTTAGATTTTCTGTATTATTACCAAACATTATATTTCATGGTAAGCTAGATAGGTTGGTGACTTTATCCTTTTTATTTATTTAAAATTAGCCATTTTGAAGTATACAGTTCATTGCATTTAATACATTTCATGTGCTTATCCTTTGTTTTTATTTGCTATACCATTTTGATTTAGGAAATACTATGAACAACAGACAATTGCCAATGAAGTTGCCAGCTATCAATGATGAGATGGAGGGAAACTTGCTTTGACGTATACTTCAAAAAGTTTCTGTATAGCTTCTCTTTTTTTTTATTTTTTCCTATCCATCTTAAATACGGTTAAATACTTTTCTAAAGTCATTTTGTATGTATTAACAGTTCTTTTTAAAGTTTACTGTTTGTTAAGTGAGTAAGTATACTTTGTTAAGTGTAATAAATACAAAACTAGCTAAATTCTTAAATACAAGGCAGAGAAGCACATAATCAAATTTTAATCAAAATAATGAATGCCATAAATGGATGGTCTTGAAACTAAAGAGTTTTCAGATTCACTGGACAATTTAGGCAGCAGTTAATAAGTCCATTAATTTTTGCATTTATGACACTCCTCATATATTGCCGGAAGTAGTAAATTATTGATGAAGCATTTTAATATATTAGGTAGCAGGATAGGGAAAAAATGAAGCACTGAATGAGTTTTAGAGCATGTGTTACAAGGCTGAATTTTATTTGCAACAATTCTCTACGTTTATAATTCTAGAAAAGTTTTGGATGATGTTTAGTATTTATACTAATACTTGGTTTTAGGAGTTAACGTTGCCCTTTCCCCCCCATTGTGTCAATACTGAAATGTTCAGTAGTATGTAGCTCAAGTAATTAAGTTAAGTTGATATCAGAAAATCTACTATTTAAAAATTTTTAAATGATGGAAATGGTGGAGAGAATATGAGAGTACATTCTAGAGAGATATTAAAAACTCTACTTGTTAAGACAGGTTTTTTTTAAGTATTGTTTTTCTTTTGTTAAGGTCACTTATAAATGTATTAAGGAAAACAACTTAATGAAAAAGGTATCTTTAATACATTGCTTTACATTTTTTCATTGACACAAAGTTGTAACCAGTGTGTATATACCCTTTGTGCTGTTTTTTTTTTCTGTTTAATATTAAGTTCATCTCAGTTAATTTTGTTTCCGTGTATAGAGTCCGCATACCTATCACTTAAAATTGCTAAGTAGTATTCTGTCTTATTTCTGTATCAACATCAGTGGTAAACCTGTTAGACATTTGAGCTTTTCTATTTTGACTGTTAGGAATTATGTATTTAGAAGGTCATTAGAGATTGTCTTGAAATGTTAATTAACTTCAATCTGTAAAGAAGATTAATTGATAGAAATTGTACAAGGAAAACCTTTTTGAGCATGTCGATAGGTCATTTGAGCCTTAGTCAATATTACAAAATGAAGACTCCTCAGTTTGAGGGGATCTTAAAAAGTGTACTGTTAATAATTTGTATGAACTGCTTTTGTTATGTTAAAAATGAAAAAAATCTTGTGATGTGATTAGAAGAACTGGAGGTATCAGTAGGAGACTCCTAGTTTGAGCCCTTATCTTACCTCCTGAAGAATTATTTAGCTCTAAACTTATTCTGAATCTAGTTTTCTTTTCTGAACAGAGGATATCTGGTGACTCAAAGGTGGCTCTAACCCCCTAATCCCACCCACTTAGTGGATGCTTTGGTTTTTTGTTTGTTCCTCTCCTCTCCCCCCTCCTCCATTTCCTGAGTTTCAGGAATTTACCATTGGATGCTTTGGGGTAGAAGGTCATGTTCCATTAGGGAAGCCAGTCTCTTTGTGTCTAACTAAGCTAGCTGCTTACACAAACTTGAAACCTTCCCATAGCTGTTTCCTAGGCTGGCTCCTTCTTTTCTAGGTTTTAGCTCAGTAGTGACTACTAGAGAGAGACCCCTGACCACCCTAATTACAGGGCCTCTTCTTCCCAGCCCCTATACCATGTCCAACATTGAATTTACTGGCTGCACCCTCTATAATTAGCCTTTGTGCTTTTATTTTACTACATGTTTGTTTCCCCCACAGGGGATCAGTTCTATAAGGACAGGGCCCTTGTCCATTTTCTTTTTCTGTACCTCTAGGACCCAATGAGTTTATACACATTTATTGTTGACTGTGGAGTTAATCTGGCAGCCAGTAAGAAATTTAGATCTTAGACAAGTTCTTGAAGTTTCTCTTTTACAGTTTTTCTTAAATTTATCTCACTTGCTTTTGTTCTCTAGAGCTTTGTATTTATCCCCCTTTAAGTTCAGGGTAGTTAGGGAGCATTTGGTGGCAGAAGTTGTAGGGGGGCAGGTTGGTCTTTTCAGGGCCCTTTGAGAGGCAAGCTGTCCTCATTTTGAGTTGCTGGGTGCACGAGAGTCTAGAATACTGAAATACGTCCTTTTGACAACCATTTACATTTGTGCTTCCTCTTTTGTGATTGCTTCAGTGATTACATCAAGTTTTACACTGATTTGAACAAAGGGTCAGTTTGACCTACTTTCTTCAAACCCAAGTTTTCATGAAAACTCGGAGTTGGAATCTTTCCTTTACTTGGTCCTCTTACAATACTCAGTTGTCCAGGACAAAAATAATAATCTTGAAAGAAACTATTTTAGTCTATGACCAGGATTAAATTAGGACATACATTTCTGTAATATTCTAGGTGTATATTTTCCATCACACAAACATTTTCCATTTTTAAAGAGTGTTCTCTTTAGAGAAGTTCTCTTTAGAAGGAAGGCTTCTAGAGGCCTTCCTTTTTCATTGTAATAACATTTTATAAGTGTTTAGAAATCACAGACTCAGTGTTGTAAGTGATTTCAAAGATTGTCTTATCTAGGAACTTCCATTAAAAATGGAATTGTCTTCGCATGATATTTTTCTGTGGTGGTACGTTGGTAAGAATTGCCACTGTGAAAGCCCATCCAGGTTTTCTGTCTATAATTTTTGTTGCTTATGAAGTGGTAATTTGAGCTATTGTTATTTTTGTTCTTGTCAGTTTGGAACAGATGGTAACGCTTTAAAAGGACAGTTCTGTTCTTTAGCACCAAGATTGAAGGTTCTTCCCTGGTAATGTTCTTAGGTCATATGTATGGATTATTCTCAACTGAGAGTCCTGTTTATTTGCACCATAGGCCAAGAGTACATGAGGTAAAAGAATTGACTGTTTTTTAAAATAACCACCACTTTCGCGTTAGTATTTAGGGGAAATCTTCATTATCCAAAGGCTGAAAAACAGCTTACATAAGATATATAAACATATAAACATTGCTATACCTCATCTAAGAATTAATGTAAGCTAGTGTGGCAAGATAGTTTTGCTCCATGAAGCCATTTGGGGATCCAGGTTTTTTAGATCTTATTTTGCCTTGAAGGGAGAATCATGGAACCCCCAGACACTTTCCCCCAAAAGATTGAGGAGTTACCTTCACCAGCTAGTCAGAAATAGTTAGATACTAAGGTAGATGGTGGTCATTTCTCTCCTGACATTAAGAACTTGAGAAGTCTGAACAGCCTGTGCAGGTTAGGACTCAGTGCATTTATGACATGAACCCTGAAGCTCTGACTTTGTGAAGTCAGGTACTTGCAAGCATTATTTATGGTTGTCAATAATTTGTAATGAACCCTAGTTGAGAGTTCAAGAAACCTGCATTTTAATGCTGATATGTTGGTACTAATTATCAGGTGACCTTGGGGAAATCTCTTGATTTCTTCATCTGTAAAATGATGGGCTTTTATCAGAGCAATCTTTTTTTTTTTTTAAAGATTTATTTATTTATACATACATCTGGGGTACAGGCCAGAGGTGTGGAGTGGTGAGAGGCTTCACCAGAGACAAAGTGGGGAGCAGAACAGGCAGATCAGAAATACACTGCTGAGGGGAGCAGCAGGCGAGGCAGGAGAGGTCTACCGCACCATGTGGGATTCTCCCCGGCTGGGCGTCGAACTTGCTTTGCTGCTGCCGACAGCTCCACAGCCCAGCCCCTAACCGCTGCGCCACCAGGGAGGCCCTATCAGAGCAATCTTTTAAGAATCCTTCTAGCTTTCATATTATAGGTTTCCAGAGTCCTCTTTCATTACTTGGATGGCATGGCATTTTAACTTTAGACGTACATTTTTAACAGGCCATTATAAATTGAATAACTATAACTATTATTAGAAAGAAGCTAGGGTCTTTAATTTCTGGTTCAGTGCTCCTTTCATTGTACCATTTCATCACCTTCTCCAGCAAACTACTAGGTACTTCTCTGGCCAGTGATGGTGTATGTGAGTGATATAATTTAAATAAGTTATTTCCTTATTTGTGACTGTCCAATTCCTTTTAAGTTCTAAAGTGATAAAAATTTCAGAATTTTTATCCTTGATTCAAAAGATTCAGAGAAAGAAATGAGCAAGGCAACAGAAGGTCTAGCTTTGAGTCTTAGTACTGTCACTTTCAATCAGTGACTAAGGAATTATCTGCTCAGTTTCCTTATTAATACAAAGTGACTGTACCCATCCTCTGGACTAGTGAAGAACAAAATACATACATGCACATTAAAAATATAAACTTTAAAATAGGATCTAATATTATACAAGTCCATTATTATTTTCATTATCAACTGATAAAATCCCCAGGAGATCTGGCCTCAGTTTGGTGTGTCATTAAGTGACCCATGGCAGCAGAACACGCAGTTAGGTGTGGTAAAGGTACCCTGGCTGGGTTTGGGCATATCTGTGACCACAATGAACACTAATCCCAAAGGATACATGCACCCGTATGTTCATTGTGGCACTGTTCACAATAGCTAAGGTGTGGAAACAACCCAGATGCCCAAAAATAGATGATTGGATCCAGAAGATGTGGTACATATACACAATGGAATACTATTCAGCATTCGAAAAAGATAAACACATACAATTTGCAGTGACATGGATGGAACTAGAAGGGATCATACTCAGTGAAATAAGCCAGAAAGAAAGAGAAAAATATAGAATGGTTTCACTCATATCAGGGCTATAGGGAAACCAAGTAAGAGAGAGGCACTCAGTGAGGGAGGGGGAGGATAAGGGCACAAAATGGAGTAGAAAAGGACATGGGGACCACAGTGATGGGTCACAGGTGAATTGGTGGTGGGTTACCCAAGGGGAATACAAAATGTAAAAAAAATCTGTGACCACAGTGGATTTAGTCCATTGGCAACAGAGCTTCCATTTTTCTTCTCTGATCACCTGCTCCAAGAACCTTGTATGAGTAAGAACCTCAGAAACTGAAGTACTCTGGGTGACTCATCTCTTAAGCAGAGTCAAGATCTGGGCAGTACCTTCCTGTGCAAATTGACCTAAGTCATTTGGGTGTACTCTCATGAGCAGGTTCTGTGTGGTAGTAATAGGTAATTTCCAGAGCTTTCATGTAGCCTTCCTGCCAAGTCAGTGGGTGCAATGAAAGTGAGTCTCAGATCAAATTCTGTTCTACATATTCTTATTAGCCAGGAGACAAAAAAAGTTGTTTATGCACACTCTTCTGCCTTTTTAAAAAATAGAAGGCTTACAGAACAGATCTTACAGAACAGAGTCTGAACAATTTTTACCCTAGTTTTTGCTACCTCTTGTCTTGAATATTATTGCTGAATCTCTGAAATCCTATTGATTAAGCAAAGGTAAGTTTATTGGACCTGCTGCACTGAAAGAGAACATCTCTTTACCTGTTGTTATCAAAAAGGGTGAGTGAAAACAACACATTTATGGGTGTAAGGGTGTGAGATGACTTCAGGGCGAATCTTGCAAGATGGGGAATTGACTGGGTTTAGATGGAATTTATGACATAATAGCTTTGAATTGGTGAGCCAGTGCAAGAAAGGGTCTGGAAGCAAGATTTGATGAGTAAGCTGTTAATTTTGGTAAGCTCGTTTAGTTGGTTCACAGTCCTACACTTGAGGAGCAAGTATCTCCAAGAGAAAGTAGCTGAGTTATCTTAGCTTGTTCTCATACTGTTTAAGAGTCAGAAAAGTGTGAATGGTCCCAGAATTGATGAACAGGAAATTATGTTGGATTTAATTCTCACCACAAATCTCACTTTTAAAATAATCACTTTGCTAATTAAATAAGCTAATCATTTTGTCAGACAACTCATTTTCATTGTCACTATGTGAATTTAGCATAGCTGATTGGGTGTTGTTGCAATAAAAAGGAAACAGCTTTTGGAGTATGGCCTTTCTCATAAATGCCAGCTGACTATCCTGGAATATGAACTTCTGACTGTCCTTAGGGTGTAGCTTGAACCAGTATGTACATAATATGATGCTGGCTGTGCTGAAGTATTTTCGAGTGCATTACAGACACACTCTATAGTATGTGAATATCTGGAAGGGATTGTGGAAGGGATTCCTCTGACTAATCCTACATCCAGATTGTCTGGACCCAGCAGATTAATCAGCTTCTGAATATGACTGAAAAAAACTGCAGGAACTATGGATGATTTGTAGCGGCGGGGGGGGGGGGGCACCATTTTGAATTGGGGAACATCTTGAAATAGATGCATTGTTCTGTGAAAAGTTGCAGAATAATATGTATGCACCATTTATACTTTCTAAAAGTCTTGAAGATCATGCATATGTGTTTATATAGTTAAATGGAAAATTGATGAAAAGATATATAAGAAACTCTTTACAGTAGTAGTAGCAGCAGTATTTCTGTTGCATGCAGTGTGAGTGGAAAAGAGGGAGACTTTGACTTTGCTTTTTATATCTGGAAGAAACATGCAGATGTGAAGAGGAGACTGTTTTGGTTTTGTTGTTTGTTTGGGTATTGACTAGTATCTGCAGTACCCAAATGTCTTTTTGGGGTTGGTGTATCTGCCTTTGTGTAAGTTCTTGGTGAAAGACAGGACCTTGCCTCCAGCTACGGAAACTCTAGAGGTCAGATTCTTATAAATCTGAATGATGGCAGGCAGGTTGTGAGACCATGACCTGCACCCACTGAAGCCCCTGCACAGAACCCTGAAGACAGAGCTGTGATGCAGAACAGCCAGGGCAACTCCAAATGCATTACGTAAAAGAACCTGTCAAGGCTGGCAGGCAAGGACCTGCTTTTCTGTGGCAATACCTTGGGAGAGGTCCCAGTACCCAGCTTCCTTTGGCTCCTTCATTGGTATCTGAATCTGGTTCCTGTGGATTCTGTGAGCTATTCTATAGCCTTGCAAGTAATTCTTTTTCTGTTTCAATAGCCTGAGTTGGTTTCTCTTGTTCATAATATAATCAAGAACTCTGACTGCTGTAGGACTGGGAATTCCTCTTTTCCCTCATGAATTTTACTTTTACAACAATTTTTAAAAGCTAGTTCAAAAATAAAGAGATCCATTAAAAAAAATTGTTGTTTATGGTAAATCCATTGAAGAACAATAAATCCAGTGCTCAAATTGAACTGTTATTTGGTGAGTGGTTGATTTGCATAGAAATCACTCGGTTAAAGAGGTTGGTGGTCTGGAGTGTCAGGATGTAGGGGTGCAATTAGCTTTTACTAATTACAATTTTTCAACAAGAATACCAAAAGGTTATCTTGTAGAGTTCATTAATAGAGAGAAAAGAATAATTTATGTTATATTAGCAGATATTCTACTTATTGATAGAGGGAAAAGAGTATATATAGACTTGTGTCAGATCTGGGTCTCACCAAGGTCTCTTAAGTAGTTATATAATTTAAAAGATCATACTTCACTTCTCTGAGACCATTTCTCATTTATTTATATTTATACCTATAAAATATATTTCTTTATGATTCCTATTCTCAACAGACAAAACTGTGAAGGGTCCTAGGAATTGCAATTCGGGGAACATAAAATCAGTGTGAAACTGAAGTATGCTCCTCAAATGGTGCTGGGGGCTTGCAATATTTCCAGGTTTAACAGGCGGTCTCACACCTTCTCACTAGAGAAGAAGTAGTCTCTGTGTTATTGTTCTATTGCTTGGGCTCTCTCAACCATTACTGAAATTTGCAGTTGTTTCCATATGCTAGGTTTCCAGGTTTCCAGGTTGTCTGTATGAGCCCCATAGAGGAGTGAGGATACCACAGCACAGAGACAGGGCCTGCGCTGCTGAAAACTCCCAGCCAACTGAGTCTATGGGGGAGCGAATCCCCTTTAGCCTTTGTATCCCTTTGTATCCTCATCTCATTTGTGTGTACACACACACACACACACACACATACACAAGCTATATCTGTATGTATATCTATAGATGTATGACCTCAGTGATATTTAGATCAAGAGTTTATTAGACAATCAAAGTGAGAATTCAGTGTGAAGCAGTCTAGATTTTACTTTGTGAGAGCTGTCCCCAAAAACACAAGTTTGAATTTAGTTTATATAGGTAGGAACTGTGAGTCATTGACATTAAGATGTAATTATTCTTGATAGGCGTGATTTCTAATTCTAAGTTGCCCAACCTAAAGAAAAGCTGATGCTAGAAGAAGGCAATGCAAGACTACAGTCTCCTCTAAAGAATGTACTGCAGAGGAATAGAAAAGAACACAAGGGACCATGGAGATGGATCACGGGTGAATTGGTGGTGGGCTACCCAAGGGGAATCCAAAATGTAAAAGACATAAATAACAATAAAAATATATATTATTTTAAAAAAAGAGAATGTACTGCAGAGATGCAAAGGCTGGGTGCCCATTATTACATCATCTTTATCTGGCTCCTTGGTCATCAGTGGGTGTAAAAAACTGGGTTTACCTCCAGGAGGCAGATTTTTACACAGGGTATAGGATGGAGCCTGTTTAGACTTTTAACTCTGTGAAGATAGATTTGCTCTCTTGCCTGCAAGACTGGGCAGGGCAGAGTGGGGAGGGCCTCCTTAAAATTTTACACTATGTTCACAATATACATACTATGTATTATATATGCTTATTATGTAAATTCATATATTTATACCATGTAGTTAGGCAATATTAAATATATAGAGAGACTATATGTGGTATATGTTTGAGATATATTTCAAAAAGATATATATCTCATATATATACACAGTGACTGATTTTTTATGTGTGTGTGTATATATATGTCAAACATACCACTGTGACACTTTATAATTTGCTAAATGCTTAAGAGAGAAAAACTATTTAAAAAGAGGGAGCTCATTAGCTTTCTTATTCTTATTAATAATAATAATTAAACCTCCATGCATTTCTCTTAGCTTCCTTTATGTTACAGGACAGGGAGAGGGGCACCCCTGAATCCCCAAACCTGCCTTCTCTAAATAGGTTCTGCCATCTGCCGCATCAAGACAAAACATGTTAGACCTTTAGTGAAAAGAAACTTTAATATAATTAGTGTAATAATACAGAAAAGACCAGGAATATAGTTTCTAAACTAAGCACCCAAAGTTACCCATCACCTCATGGGTAGAAGTCCACCCAAATGGGATTAGCCCAAAAGCCTGCCACAAGTCTAAAACACCTTTCAGCAGGGACCCATAGAAAAGGGTCAAAACCAGCCAGACAATTCTGGGAGGAAAATAACAAAGTCAAAATCAAGATCAACGTTGCCATTGTTAACCTCCACACAGGTCTCTCACCCACATCTGTTTCAACAGTCCAGGCCAGTGCAGTGTCTTTACATGTCTCTCTGCATCTTGTGCTTCTTCTGGCTCTCCCTCCTGCTTCCTTCTTTTTTTTTTTTTCTCTCTGTCCTTCTCCAACTTCTTATCTCTCCTGCTCAGCTCCACCATCCCTTGGGTAGTGCAGGGAACCTGGGACACTATTACACTCCTGTAAATGAACCATTTTAAACTCTGGTTTTAGTGATCCTGGAGCTTGTCCGCATCTTGCTAAAAGTGAGAAATTGGCAACACCTATGCTCTCCTACTTACCTCCCTTCTGGTTTTTTGGTTTTTTTCCCCCCCGTTTTTGTCTTTCTTTCTTTCTTTCTTTCTTTTTTTTAAATATATATTTTTATTGTTATTTATATCTTTTACATTTTGTATTCCCCTTGGGTAGCCCACCACCAATTCACCCGTGATCCATCTCTGTGGTCCCTTGTGTTCTTTTCTACTCCATTTTGTGCCCTTATCCTCCTCCTCCCCTCACCCCACCAAGTGTCTCTCTACTATTTGGTTTCTCTATAGTCCTGTTATAAGTGAAACCATTTGATATTTTTCTCTTTCTTTCTGGCTTGTTTCGCTGAGTATGATCCCCTCTAATTCCATCCATGTCGCTGCAAATTGCATGTGTTTATCTTCTTTGAATGCTGAATAGTATTCCATTGTGTATATGTACCACATCTTCTTGATCCAGTCATCTATTTTTGGACATCTGGGT
>PVIJ01016877.1:0-17670 GCA_004024925.1 Scalopus aquaticus | reverse complement strand
GTTTGAGGAACCGCCATACAGCTTTCCATAGTGGTTGGACCAATTCACATTCCCACCAGCAGTGTAGAAGAGTTCCTTTTTCTCCACATCCTTTCCAGCATTTGTTGTTGCCTATATTTTTAATGTGTGCCATCCTCACAGGTGTGAGGTAGTATCTCATAGTGGTTTTGATTTGCATTTCCTTGATTATAAGTGATGTTGAGCATTTTTTCATGTATCTGTTGGCCATTTGCTTTTCTTCTTTGGAGAAGTGTCTTTTTAGCTCTTCTGCCCATTTTTTGACTTTTTTTAAAATTTATTATTATCGTCTCTATTGATGGCTTTGTAATTTAAAATAATTTTATCAACCTCTAGTTCTTAGTTCATCAATTTTGGATAGTAGCTTTAGGCACTCTTTTATAAGAAGACATTGACATCCAGCTCTACTTCTTTCCCTCCTCCATTTTCCAAGTTTTTTTAGTAATGCCATTTATTACCTTTATATTGTTAGTGTTTTAGCATTTACATTTTGCTCTTAAACTATATACCATTCAAACCCATTCAAATTTTGGCTATAAATTGCTTCTGAAATAGTAAAAGCCAATAATTTCATTATGTGATTGCGATGGAACTGAATTCTTTATTTCCAGATTCACTGAGGCCACAATACAATAGATGCCAATGGCGCCCACATTCCAGAGTGTGTTGTTAGACTACCTAAGTAGAACTTGCAAAGCTCCTGGGGGAAAACCAGTTTTGCAGCCCTTAGGTGATCTCCATCCCCCAACCTATAAAAAGATTAGGGATTAAAGAGAAGAAATGTTTTGGAAAAAGCTACCAAATTGCGGGGGCATTTTGAATTCCACATCCCCCTGGAGGAGAGGACAGGTACCTGAAGATAAGCATTTGGAGTACACGATATGGGTCCCTGGATGGCTGTCTGGCAGAGTGTCAGGCACAGGCCTGGGGAATTTAAAGGGCTGGGTGGAGTGTCTTGCGGCCTCGGAGTTGAAGGCTCCAGTTGGGAAACAACGTACTTTCACAGACCAAGCCCAAGTACATACTGTCCCCACTGACCAGATGGGCCCCTGCAACAGAGAGCAGCTGTAGGTAAGCTAAGATTCTGCCCCAGGGAGCCCCATAGAGGAGTGAGGAGACCACAGCACAGAGACAGGGCCTGCACTGCTGAAAACTCCCAGCCAACTGAGTCTGGGGGGGAGCGAATCCCCTTTAATCAAGGCCGGAAGTGACCTGTCAAGTGAACACTACCACCAGCCCCCACCCCCCCCACCCCCACACACACCTTGTTTACCTGCATGCCTCTGGTGTCACCTTATACTCTCCTTTCCAAAATGCAGAGCTGTGCCAACCAGGCTTCATGGGGAGAAGTGGACACAAGAGAAATAGGAAGAGAGAGAAGATTGCATTATTCTCTTGCCTGTCCCTCTGCAGGCTTGCACCTTCCATACAATAATCAGACTGATGACTTGAGGGAACAAAGCTGAAATTTAAATGAAGTTCCAGGTTTTGAATGAGATCTGTGTCTGATATTTTAGTGACTGAAGTGGACTTTCTGTAACTTGAAGTTATTGTGTCTATTATTGATCAGGAAGTCAAAGGGCCTAATCCCAAATGTTGTCTAAGGCCTGAGGAAAATCTAGCTCTGGAAAGTGGACTGGAACAACACCTTGGAAAAGAACAAAGTGGCCCTCTGGTGACCTGCTGAGTTCTGCTTGTGCTCAGGGGTTAGCAGTATTATGCCTGGTAACCTTGGGAGGAATGACTGGATCTAGAAAGGAAGAACCGTAATCTATGTTGCTGAAATCAGGCCCATTTTGAACAACCTAGTCAAATCTACCATTCTTTGTTATTCTCTGTCATGTGCTCAGGACCATCCCACATTTTATTTTGCTTCAGCTTTGAACCATGTTGACTTTGACATACTGATTGTATTTTTCCTGGAGTTTCTAAATGGCTCTTTTTGTTGTTGTTGTTGACATCAACTACTGAGTTTCAGAGATTATCTAACTACTGCTGCTCTTTTTAAAATAATTTATATTGAAGCATTTTATACACCATAACATTTGCCCATTTAAACAATATTTTTCAGTATGTTCAGAGATATGCATAAACCTTTCCACCATCGATTGTAGAAAATTTTCATCACCCCTAAAAGAAATGCTGTATCCGTAAAAAGTTACTCTCCTGTTCCTTTCCATACCCCCAGTCCTAGGAAGCCACTAATACAGTTTCTTCCTTTGTATATTTGCCTACTCTGACTATTTCAAATAAATGGATCATAAAATGTCATCTTTTGTAACTGGCTTTTTTCATTTAGCATGTTTTTTAGCATAGATTTTAAAGGGTCATCCATGGTATAGCAGGTATCAGTATTCTCTTTTCATTGTAAAATAATATTCCTTTGATGGATATACCACATTTTATTTCTCTATTCATCAGTTGATGAACATTTCTACTTTTTGGCTAATATGACTAATGCTGCTATGTACACACTAGTGTACAAATTTTTTTTTTTGCTGGGCAAGTTTTCATTGGCTAAATGCTGGGAATATAATTGCTGAGTCATATAACGCTATGTTTAACGTTTTAAGGAACTGTTTTCCAGAGCAACATGCCATTTTAGATTCTCTTCAGCAGTGTATAGGGTTGCAATTTATCCACATCGTAGCTAGCACTTATTATTGTTTTTGTGATTATAGCCATCTTTATGGGTGTGAAATGTTATCTTACTGTGCTTTTGATTTGATGTTGAGTGTCTTTTCATGTCCTTATTGGCCATTTATATATCTTTTGAAAAATGTCTATGCAGATCTTTTGCACATTTTAAAATTAGATTATTTGTCTTTTTATTACAAGTCTCTTATCAGATGTATTTACAAATAATTTCTCTCATTCTGTGGGTTGTCTTTTTCACTTTCTTGATATTATCTTTTGAAGCACAGCAGTTTTTAATTTTGTGGAAGTCCAGTTTTTTTATTTGTTGTTATTGTACTGTCATGTATAATTTAACCCAAGGTCATGAAAATTTATTTCTCCATTTTTGGCTGAGAGTTTTATTGTTTAGCTTATGCTTAGATCTGTGATCCATTTTGAGTTAATTTGCATGTGGTATGAGGCAGCTGTTTAAGTTCACTCTTTAGCATGTGGCTATCTAGTTGTTCCAGCACCCTTTGTTGAAAAGACTATTCTTTTCTTACTGGGTTGTGTTGGGACCCTGTTATAAATCAGTTGATTCTATGTGTGAATTTTATTTTTAGTTCTTAGTTATACTCTTTCTGTTAGTTGTTCCACTTTCTCCTTTGGTCATGTCTAAGACTACTAACTTCCTGTTCTAGTTTTGACTGAATTGTTTTCCAGCAGATGTCATCTGAATATTTCTTTTCTCTGTGTTCTTTAATTAGAGCCATTGTTTCTTAAATCTCATACATTATTTTCCCTCGAATTTCTTTTTCATTTTGCCCGAGAACATTCTCAGATAATTTTCAGAAAGAATAAGGGGGAAGGGAGTTCTAGAATTTAAATATCTTGATGTGTCTTCATTTTGCTCCCCTACTTGAATAATGGTTTGACTGGATGTTCATTGAATTCTGGGCTCAAAATGATTTTCCTTTCAAAATTTGGAGTCATTGCTTGATGACTTTTGTCGTTGATGAGAAACTTGATGCTGTCTGATTCTTGTATGTAAGTAGGAAATTTCTTTTGTCTACCCGGAAATGCGTCATTAATAAGGGAAAGATGGGTTCAAAGACCAGCTGAGAACCTAAGTACTTGTAGGAAGAGATAGCTGTTACAGATGCAAAACTGGTTTTTGTCCAGCAGGACTCTTAGCTGTAACTTTTGAGGTTTTCTGTCCCATTGGACAGGACTTACTTTCCGCTTTACTGGGAAAAAAACCAACAACCAAAAAACAAAAACTGCAATGTAAACTCTGCTTCTACAGAGTTGAAAATAGCCAGAAAATAAGTAGCTAAAATATTCAGTAATGTCTTTTGTTTCCAAGTTACAGATACTTTTTTGGGCAGTCTTCTGAAATCACGTGAGGATATATCTAGGTATGGGGCTTTTATCCTTCCTTCTTTTTGGGTATTTTTATTCCTTGATTATTTGTCTCTTTTAATTTGAAAATGGGTCTTTTTTCAAAATTGACCACTTTTCTTTATTTCTTTGACTGTTTCTTTCCTTCCATTTGCTCCCTTATTTCATTGTAGAATATCTAATAAATAGATTTTAGACCTCATGGTTTAACTTTGTTTCTTAACTTTCCAAAGCCTCACATTTTTTATTTCTTTGTCTTATAAAATTTATTGTCTTAATTTTTTTTCTCCTGCCATTCTATTGAAGTGCTTATATTGAAAATTATATTTTTTATTATTCACAAACCCTTTCTTGGTCTCTGATTTACCCATTTTCTTAGCAGCTATGCTTGTTTTATGTAGGCTGTAATTTCTCATATCTCTTTGGAGATATATAGTAGAAACATTAACAGTTTTTCTTTTGTATTTTCTAAGTGATCTTTGTTTTCTCCCGTCAGGTTAGTGGTTCTAGGTGACATCTTGGTACTTCTTTTCGTGCTGTTAGGTTTTAGAATGTCTATTGATCCTTGGTTATTTAATATTAGTTGTTACTGAAAAACTAAGTTGGTTCTATTTGTAATAATGTTTGTAATTATAAGAAGAAACATATAGCTGTGATGTATGGTTTAACTGCCATTCTTAGGAGATGTTGTTAGTATTCACATTCTGAGGAGATGGGGCACAGAGAGCTTAAGTAATTTTCCTGAGGTCACAGAACTAGAAGTGGCAGAGCTGAGATGCTGTCACAGGTGGTCTGTCTCTACAGTCCGTGCTTAGTCACTGTCTTGATTGTGTCGCTATTTCCACAGCAGGCTTGTCTGTGAGGGAGGGCTGCCTGGGAGCTCAGTGCAGTTGAGCAGGCTTTAGGGGTAGCTAGGTTTTATTTTAGGGTGTGCTTGAGAGAAGCAGGTAGGTGACTCTGCTGTGGCAAAAAGAAGACTTGATTTTGGAGTGAATGCTCCACCAGGAACCCTGTAGCCCAATGCAGATTATCTAGTACTTTTAGAAGGAAGTTCATTAGGTGCTAAATACTGCTTCTACTGTTACTTTTGCACCTGCAAAAATATTTTTAGCACTTTTTTTGTGTTTCATTGTGAAAGTCATCAAACTTACATAAAAGTTGAGCAAATAACACAGTGAATTCTCAAATACCCTCCACTTGGATTCAATAGCTATTAATGTTTTGCTGTATTTGTTCTATGTATATAAGATATTTTATATTGAACCATTTCAAAGTTGCAAACTTCGTGGTACTTCCCCCCTCTATGCTTCAGGAGCCATCTCCTAAAGATCCTAGGCCATAATTCTTTTATCATACCTAAGAAAATTATCAGTAGTTTCCAGTGTCGTCTTGTATTCAGCCTATATTTAAATTTCTCCAGTTGTTCTAAAACATTGGTATATAACTTTTTCTTAGTCAAAAAACTTTTTAACTGAAGTATGATTTGTGCATGGTTTTGTATGTGTAAGTGTACAGCTTTACACTTCTATATTTTCAGAAAGTAATTACTCCCCAAAATACTCTATTTTGATAATCCAGGACCAATCAAGGTTCATTTCATTTGATTAGTCTGTCTCTTTAGTCTTTCGTATTCTACAGTACTCTTCTGCCATTTCCCCCACAACTGATGCTGTGAAGACATGAGTACAGTTGACTTATTTTTTTCTTCTCCCTGTCCTATTTCTCACCATCCTCCTTATTTCATTCCTCCACTATCTCCTCTTTTTTCCTCTCCCCCTCCTCTTTCATGTTCCTCTCCCCCTTCTCCATTTGCCTTTTCTCCTCTTCCTTCCTATGCTAATACAGAAAATTTTAAATATACCCCCAATTCAGAGAAACACAGCATATCCCATTACACCTTTTGCTCAGCTACAATAATCATCTACACATGTTCAAACTTGATCACTTACATTGCTAACCTTTTCCCTCCTCCTCTGTAGTCAAATTGGTTTGAAATAGATTCCAGTCTTCACAACATCATATCCTTAAATATTTCAGTATATATTTATAAAAGATACATAATTCCTCAGACACATCAAATATCTAGTCTTTATTTCACATGCTTTTCAATAATTAGTTTGGTATTTTTTGAGTTGAAAGTCACATAACCCTTCTTCACATTGTGTTTGATGGCATATTTTAATAAATAGGTTCCTCTTCCGCTCCCCCCCCCAATGGCTGTTTACTTATTAAAGATCCTTTACCCACTTCAGTTACATGCATTCTGGATATTGCTGATTGCATCCCCATAGTGGTTCTTAACATGTTCCTCTTCCCCTTTAAGGTTTGATTTGGGGACATACAAGACTTCACCAGCGATAGTGTGTATTTCTATCAGGGAGCACATAGTGTGGTGTCTATTTTTGTGTATGTGTCATATTGGCAGCTATTTATGTACTTAGATCACTTGAGTCTTTTTTTATTTAAAAATATCAATAAATGAAAGTTACCAGCAGATTTCTTTAAACCAGTGCTCCCCACAGTGTAATCGTTAAACTGTTGCTTTTCCCTAGAAGAGTCTTAGGTCATGTATTTAAGGAATGCCAAATTTTTAGGTCATGCATTTAAGGAATGCTAAATTCTTGGCAATTCATAGTTACCTTTCATGTTGTAAAGGTTCTTAGAAGTGCTAGTTGTTTAACTTTGTTTCAAACTTAAAAGCTCATAAGCTTACTTTACCTTCCATCCTTTCCCTCCCACAGACTATGGGTCAAACTTCAGAGGAAGTCAATAATCAGTGGGAAATTATTTTGCAAAGCCTTAGTATACATGTGTTGAGCACCTGCTCCATGACATGGTTGGGTTAGGTACATGTATAGAAGTGGACCCCTCCACCTCTATTGTTTCTTTCCTTTTCTGGTGGTAGAATATTTCGAACATATCATGGAGAGAGAAATGATTACTGATGGCCTGATTATAATGGTCTGATACTGGGATATGCGAATTCTCAAACTCTGCAGACCCTGCTTACTAAGAGAACTGTGTAGTTATATTTGGACTATAAAAAAATTAATTAAGGGCTTCCCTGGTGGCGCAATGGGTTAAGCACAGCATTATGAAGCTATCCAGAGCCACTGCAGTACCAGTTCAGTACCCACCAGAGAGATTCCCACATGGCGCAGCAGTCCTCTCCTGCCTCGCCCACTGCTCCCCTCAGCAGTGTACTTCAGTAGATCTGCCTGTTCTGCTCCCCGCTCTGTCTTATGAATCCTCTACCACCCCACACCTCTGGCCTATATCCCAGCTTGTATGTATAAATAAATAAATCTTAAAAAAATATTAATTAAAAAGTTCATTTTCTCTCTGATGTGTTTTATTTTAAAAATTTATGTGAAAGTTTTATCGAAGTCACATTAAAAATATCATATAGGTTTAAAGTATATAGCATTTAATTCAGCATCTAAAGATACTACATTATGGCTGCCACCAAATTTTTGGTTTCCATCAGTACCTCCTTTCTTTTTAAGGCTGGATACTGTTCCATTGTGTGTTTTGGACTCCACTTCTTGATTCAAGGAATTCAAGGATTGATTCAAGCCTCTAAGTATGGAGGGATTTGGTGGCAGCCATCTTGGGATTCTACTGACTGATAGCAGATACTTCTCAAGAGCTGTAATCTTAATTGCTGGGGAATCTTAAGATCTGATTCTCTTGCTGGGCCTTGAGAAGTTAACAGCAGTGGAGAAGGGGCAGAAGTAGGGAAAGAACAAAAATTACAGAAGCACAGAGGAAAGGAGAAAAGAATAGAGTAAGGAAAGAGGGAGCTCAAGAATCATAGGTCTATACTTTTGTTGAAAACTAACTTTCTGCTGCCTTTCTTATCTTTGGATCCTTAGCTATTTCTGCCACCTTTTTCCCAAGGGGCACAACCAACCACATTTATGACCCATCACCTTGTTCAGATAGCAGATCTCATGTGTCCTTGTCATCCTCTGATTATTTCTCTTGAGACTTTCATTGGGACGTTTCCTCCTGGTGCCTTAGCCACATTTCTGATGAGAACATGTTAACTCAGGCTGCCAGAGCTGTTTGAGTTGTGTTGGGGAATTTTGGAGCCCAACACCTACAGAGGGAATCTCCTCTGTTATGTCTGATGGTTGTTGGGTCAAGAGAAAAGTCCTCTCCAGAAAAAAGAGTGTCAGAATGCTGAAATAGAGCACTGGGCAATGGGGGCTCTGTAAGAGAACAGGGGAAAGAACACCTGGTAGAGAAGAATTTCCTTTTCACAAACAAGAAATCATGAAAGTGCCTGTGAGAGTTATACATTTTCACCAAGAATCAGCTACTCTCAGTTATAAATGCTTTTCATTCTCCCTGAATCTGTGTCCCAAACTGATGAAATTTTTCATCTTACTCTGTGGGGAGAGGAAGAAGGCTTTCACTCATGTTGAGTGAGGAATTGGAAATAAATGTTATTATATTTTGAACACTACAAAAAGAAAATCTGAGGACAACCATACATGTGTAAATCTGACACTTATACATGTTTGAAAGGGAAAGGAGACAGCTGGTTCTGGTAGCAGCAACAGACTTGTGTTTGGCTTGTTGGCAAGGAGAACCGGTCTGGATGATGGTAATATGTCTGCCAGGCTTCTGAAGAAGTTTAAATGTTGTTGAGGGAGTGAAACCCAGAAGTAGGTTCTCTTGGGATTTGAGGATTAAAGGCACAAAGGGAAACCAAGCCAATGCGTGTGTGAGTTCCCGAAACAGGTTTAAATTAGTAGAACCTGGGCTTGGTGAGTGGTTGTGATTTGTTATATTTTGTTTGTTACCATAGTGCTGGGTGGTTAATAAGAAGATTCATTTTGCTTAGTTGAAAAGATTTTAGTGTCTTAAATTTTTGATGTCTTACATTTTTCCTAGTACTACCATGTGTTTAGAGTTGTTCATGATTCCATTAGATCTTTGCATTAAAATTCTTCCCCAAATTGAATTAAAATTTTAAATGTTAAGATTCAAATATGTGGTTATATCATTATCTTGGGTTCTCTGATATTTGTGTTATTTGCCAGTGGCTGATGACTGCTTTGGAGTGTAGACTCCTTGCCTTTGAGAACATAAGTGTTAAAATGTTATTTTTCCCATTTTTGAGATGACCCCAGCCCAATCAAATGATAGTCTTATTTCAAAGAGGGAAAATGTAACCTCAACTCTAAGGATAGGGTCCTTTTTTCTTTCACCTACTATCCCCATTCCTTCTTCCTTCATAGCATGGAATCAGAATCCCAACTTTTCCCGTCTTTTTTTCATCAAGTGGTACGTTCTCAACAGGAATAGTGGTGGTAGCCATTTTCATGCAAACCGACAGTAAATATGGTGTTTGCCTTTCAGGGTCTTTGTATGTTCCAGAATATTAATAAGAATGTATGATGCCTACAAATAGTATTTAACATAAAAAATAGAGATTTTTTTTTCATTTGTTGATTGGTTGATTGATTCACTCATTTATTTATTCAGTCTTATCTAGGACTATCCTTCTTGTGTCTGTGGGGCCCCACTGGAAAAAAGTATATTTTGTTCTTCATTTATTTGAGCAGTATCAAAAGATTGAATGGCAAGGTGGGGAATGGATGTGGTAGTTGAATGTATACCAGTGATATATCTTCTTGGGAAATTGGGATGAATGAGGGTATGTAAGAAAAGGATTCTGATGTGATATTCATATTTTTTAAATTAAAAGTTTTTCCATTTTTATAAGTTTCTTTGTATAAGGAAGAATTTGATGAGCTATTGATATTTAAATTAAAAAGTTCACACAAATTAATGAATCCTATTTATGATGGCTGCACCCTCATAATCTAGTACTTCCTAATATGATCCACTTGGGAATTAAGATTTCAACATACGCATTTTTAAAGGGACACATTCAGACGATAGCACTGAGTTTTATTCTGTGAATATACTACAGTTTTTCATGCAGTCTCCTCTTCTTAGACATTTGGTTGGCTATTATTGAAACGGTTGCTATGAACTTTTTGTATATGCCTTTTTATGAACATTTGCATTCACTTCTCTTGTAATTGTGAATTGCTGGGTCATAGTAGTGATATATGTTTAATTTTATTAGAGACTGCTAACGGTTTTCCATAGGGGTTAGACCCTTTTCTAATTGCTGTGTAGATTCTCAGTAAGTTCCATTTTTATCCTTACTTTCACTTTAGGAGGTATCTGCTGCTGTCCACTTGCAAACATTTGGAGATTCTGAGGATTAAATGCTGTTATCTTGGTTTTCCTATTGTTATTGAGTATCCATTTTCCTCAGGACCACTGAGTCAGTTCACATTTGTTTTCTAGCTACCAAATTCTCATTGCTGTTTTCCTGTTTGCTTATCCTTATAGATTTAAAACATTTCCTTTTATGTCATTTTAATGGGTTGTTAGGAATTAGTAGAACTGAATGTTTGTGTTCAATTCACCATTTTAAACCTATTTATTTTTAAACTTTCTTCACACTATTACTGGAACTTTTTAAACAGGCAAGAGTTAAGTTTCAGTTGCATCTTGAACTTGGAGCAGTAGGTAGGTAAGAAACAAAATAAAAGCTGATAGGCAGTAGGGAAAGGTCAGTCTATTTAGAGAATGAACCTTGCATAAAGAAGACACTAAACAATGTCGAGCTATGTTAGGTATAATTACTTAATGATTTATGTGATGGAGATTAAGAAGCATATTCAGCAGGTAGCTTTAGGCAAATCAAAGGTAATGTTGCTTCTTGATCATCACAGGTTTCCCAAATATTCTTCTGGGTCACTTAATGGAGGAGACCCTTAAAGAACTAAGGCACAAATGCAAGATATCAGAAACAAGCATTTCTAAATGCTTATTTGAAAAACATGCCCTTTGTATAAAACCACCTTGTATGTAAGTATCATAAAATACATGTAATTCAGATTAATAACCCTAAAACCAAGAACATGAAAGTCTTGCCAATCCTTCTAAGAGGACCACCTATCAGGATCTCATATCTTCCCCATAAAAGCCACAGGGTGCACTGAGGCTAGCCCTCTACTTTTTGCTTCCCACTGTCTCATGTTTAAAATGTAGGTTCTTGAAAGATGTTCTTCCATCAGTTCTGGACTTTTCTGTTTTGCGATGGCAAATGCCAGTAATGGACTGGCTTCAGTAGAATTCAGGGACTGCTGTCCATGAGGTTCATGTCACCAGGCAGGTGATGATGACTTTGAAGTGAGAACAACAGGAGATAGGCTTAAAGAACAGGAAAAAATTTCAGTTAAATCTAAGGAAAATTCTGCTGAAAGTATCATTCAAGGTCTCTGCAGGACACAGATAACACATTAAAGGTATCATTTGACAAGAAGTTGACAACGAAGGGCCTATTCACAAAGATCTGTGTGGGGTGTATGGAACATGAAGCTGTTTATTCCCCTTCTCCAGATGGGAGGAGAGGGCTCAGAATCTGCAAGTTGGGACTCCTTGGGCGGTCTTGGGGCTTTTTACTAGGAACACAGTCATTGTGAGGCTGAGGAGCAGGAACCAGGAGAATAAATACTCATTTCACTCAGGCCTTTGCAGGGCTATCCACTGACCGAACCTGGCAACAGATGAGAGGGCCAAAGACGCCCCATTGGTAATCTGTCAGTCAGGTTCCACTAGAAGTGAACAGGCTAGTGAAGAGTTTGGGTAGAGGCTCTGGAGGGGCAAGCAGGAGATGTCCCCACGCAGGTATCAAATGTCAGCATGGAATGAGTTACTAAATTAGACTGCTGAAAAAATTATTTTTGTAGTTTTGGTAACAGAATAGTTACAGATTATTCTTAGGATGTAAGTATCTTTTGCAGTTGCCATAAATTTAGGTGTGTTACAAGCTTTAGAATAAAATTCTGGACCCACACCTAGGAAATTCATTTTATAAAATTTACTTTGTAATAAAAAGGTGTCTGTTGTGATTACTAATAAAACTGCATAGCATTTTGAACTTTGCAAATGACTCTTATGTACATCATTTTGTGTAATTCTCTCAATAATCTTTTAAGGTAGTTGGAAGGTAGACCCATTTAACAGATGAGGAAAGCAAGTCTCACAGATGTTGCCTAAGATATGGCAAATAAGTGGGGAAAAGCCTGCATTTGAATGAGGTTTCCTGATTCCACATTCAGGTGCTTTCCACAAAGATAAACTCAGACACCTGTAATGAATTTTTTTTTTCAAGAGCAAATCCACTTTTATTGGCTTTTCAGTAAATTTAAATCCTTGAGGGGTACAGCATCACACTGGTTTGGAAGATGATGTTTTTCATTAGTAGCTGATGTTTTACTGGCTTCTATTTGGAAGGACACCATCTAGTGACAGCTGGGATGGAAATTTGGGTCCTGGAAGTCATATAATTATAATTAGGTTTGAAGTCAAAGGGGTCCATCCTGAAGATCCCTGTAGACCCTAAGTGAGTCCTTTATAATGCCAATATTTCATGCCCTTGAAGCTGATCCAACCTCTGAAAGATATATGCTTCATGTCTTCATGTTTGATAGATAAAATAGGGGTCTACACTAGTGATTCAGGTGATTTGAACTTTAATTGAACTTTTGCACTTCAGGAGAATGGAGTTGAAGTCAGAGTATCTACATAAGTAATTTGGAATTATGCATGGAGTTTAAAAAGTTTTTTTTTAAGAAACTGACAGTTTCTGAAGTGGGAGTGTCATTTTATACTGGACAAGCAATGTCTGAGAATGCATGCACTCCTCATCCTCACCAGCACTACTGATGACAATCTTATAAATTTTAACCATTAATTTGGTGTTAAATGATATACCACTGTGGTTTTAATTGGCACTCATTCATGATGTCTGATGTTGAGCACCTTTTCTTGTGCTTATTAACCATTCCTCTGTCTTCTTCTGAGAAATATCTGTTCAAGTCTTTTGCCCAGGTTTTTAAGTTGGGTTGTCTTTTTATTGAATTGAAGAGTTATTTGTATATTTTGAAAAAGATTCTTTGTTGAATGTGTCTGTGAAATAGTTCCTTCCAGCCTGTGTTTACCTACTGATTTTCTTAATGGTGTCTTATGATGAGTTAGATTTAAGATTTTTAATGAAGATATTTGGGACTAGTGCTAGGATTAATGGATCTTCAGGCATTCTGCATCTGATGCTGCTGATTTTTAACAAGATTAATAGAGTGCTGGTGGGCATAAAAATTATAACTAACATTTCTTTTTAAGTCATCTAATATTGCATTAAAAGAAAATTTCCCAAGGAGAAATCAATATTGCTTCTGCATAGTAGGAATGAATAATTGCTTTACGGAGTGTGAAGAATCCAGATATATTAAGGCTCTTTGAGTAGCTACTGCCAGTGAATAAAAGTAGCCCATGTAAGACCTTGTCTGTCCTTTGCCAATTATGTATTTTCATTTTCCAGAAAGCTTTGGCATAGTCATGAATGACACAGTGCAAGAGGGGGCATAGGCTACATGCTGCTCAAGTCCTTTATACACTGAGGAATTTAGCGTAGGAAACAGTGACGGCTGCTGCCAATTATTCTAAAGATTTTATGACAGCATAAAATAGTCCTTTTTACATATTCACCAGAAAGGGAGAGAAGAAAGACCCTCTCAGGAAGGGAGAATTCCTTTTAGGAAAAGGGGTATCATGTGACATTAAATATTGACGCACAACATGGGTCAGGGGAGAAGCTTGACTGAATACCAGCAATAAAGAATATGTTTTCTATGCTGGGGTTTATGTGTGAACTCATTTATCAGTCAGTTCTGACATGGCAGTTACCTGAAATGATGTTTAGTTCTAAAACTGATAATCACTAGCTCCTATCTTCTTTTTTGAATTGAGATAATTAGCATATAACGTATTTGCTTTAGATGTACAACATAATTACTCAATGTTTGCATATATTGTGAAATATATACAGGTGTAGTTAACATCTGTCATCACACAGTTATATGTTTTTTTTCTTGTGATGAGAACTTCTAACATTTACTCTCTTAGCAACTTATAAATATGCAATAGAGTATTACTAACCACAGTCACCATAATATACATTATATCCCCAAGATTTATTTTTAAACTGCAAGTTTTGACCACCTTTATTCATTCTGCCCATTCCTACCCCCTGCCTCTGGAAACTACAAGCTTGTTCTCTGAGTTTGTTGTTTTTTAGGTTCCACATATTAGTATAAATGAGATCATAATGGTACTTGTCTTTCTCTACCTGTCTTATTTAACTTATATTGCCCACAGGGTCTATCCATGTTGTTGCAAATGCAAGTTTTCCCTTCCCCGCCCCCCCAGGTTGATTTATTTATGCATACAAGCTGGGGCGTAGACCAGAGGTGTGGGGGTGAGAGGGTTTACCAGAGACAGAGTGGGGAGCAGAACAGGCAGATCAACTGAAGTACACTTCTAAGAGGAGCAGCGGGCGAGGCAGGAGAGGTCTGCTGCGCCATGTGGGAAGCTCCCTGCCCGCTATTGCACTGCTACAGTGGCTCTGGAAAGCTTCATAGTGCTGCGCTTAACCCATTGCGCCACCAGGGAGGCCCATTTTTTTATGGTTGAATAATATTGTATGTGTGTGACATTTCTTTATCCATTCTTTCATTAGATTCAGTTTTTTAAAATTTAATTTTGTATTTGTATGAGTTTTGGTTTTGATAATAATCATAGTTCTTAACTTGAAAAGTCTTCAGAGTCTCTAATTTGCACTGAGTACATATTGGCTTCATGATTGATTTCTGTCAGTTCTTAATTATTTAGGGTAACTGTAATATTTAACTTCAGAGAAAAGTACATGCAAGATTACTTTCCTAATTGAGTTGTTGTCTTTTTCCTAACTGCCTGTTTTCTTCCTGTTTCAGGTAAATCTCTTCGTTCTGCTCTCTGTAGTTTGTGTTCTCTTAAATTTAGCTGGATTTATCCTTGGCTGCCAAGGGGCCCAGTTTGTGTCCAGTGTGCCCAGGTGTGACCTGGTAAGTGGTTCTCAAAACACCGTGCAACGGACCCACCGTGGCCTTCCTGCCTTTCCTGGGGTGGAAGCAGGGAAACCAAACAAAGAACTACCTGCTAATTATTTTATTTAGGTTGTCAATGATTTTTTCCAAAGCAGGTACCACTCAGCATATCCCCAGAACCACAATAATGTCATGCATCGTTAGTGAGTTGAGGGATCAGTGTCCACAAACAAATTTTGTCTGTTCTTACCTAAGGAGGGAAAAAAGATATTATCAGAATACAGGTCAGCAATCCTTTATCCGAAACCTTTGGAGGCCAGGTGTGTCTCAGCAGCCAGAGGTTTCCTGATTTTTCAGAAGATCACCGTGATGCATATGCTGTTTATTCAGAGGCACCCCAGTGGAGTCTGGGCACAGGCTGTAGTCAAAAACTTTTGGTTTCCCAAGAATTTGGATTTCAGAACTGTAGGTAAGATGTTGTGGACCTATACCATCTATGGTTTATTTTATTTTTGCTAATTATTAATTGTGATAAAAAACATATAAATTTACATCCTAACCATTCAGTAGTATTAAGCACATTCACATTGTTGTACAACCAATCTCCAGGACTGTTTTCATCTTGAAAATTGAAATTCTACATAAAGTAAATAATTCCCCATTCGCTCCTTCTCTAGCCCTTGGCAATCTCCCTTTTATTTTCTGTGAATTTGACTACTCTGGGAACTTGCTATTAGTGAAATCATACTGTATTTGTCTTTTACTGACTGATATTTCACTTAGCATATGTCTGCAACATGTCCACTAGTAGTACTGTTGGAGTTCCTTTTTCTTAAAAGCAGAATAACTTTCCATGGGTGTATGACACATCTTGTTTACCCATGCATCCATTCGAGGATATTTGTGTTGCTTCCACCTTTTGGATATTGTGATGAATATGGCCATGAAAATGGGTATACAAGTATCTCTTTTGGACCTTGCTGTCAATTCTTTTGGATATATGCCCTGAAGTGGACATGCTGGCCATCTTTAAACTTTTTAAACGGACTTCCCAGTAATAAATATTGTTCTGTGGCTTAAAGCAAAAGAAATGAACTCTTTAAAAGTCATAGTAAATCTTATCTACAGTTGACCCTTGAACAGGTAGGGCTTGGGGCACCCATTTGGAGGAGTCCAAAATCCTTGCATAACTTAGAGTTGGCCCTTGTATACAGAGGTTCTGCTTCTTTGGATTCAGCCAACCCACATCTAAGGTTGGTTGAATCCATGAATATAAAACCCCACAGTAGAAAAAAATCTGCATGTAAGGGGACCCATGTCATTCAAACCCATGTTGTTCAAGGATCACTGTGTGTGAAACTTGCTTACATGGCAGTCTCCCCCTTTCAAGACCAACAGCAAGCAAAGAAAAAAGCTGTGATAAAATCCCTTGAACTCATGATCTTCCCAAATAAGAAAACTCCAGAGGGACCCACTAAAAATCTGTTGCTTTTTCTTTCATTTTTTTTTAGATTTAGTTTTTTATGCATACAAGCTGGGGTACAGGCCAGAGGTGTGGGACGGTGAGAGGGTTCACCAGAGACAGTGGGGAGCAGAACAGGCAGATCGATGGAAACACACTGCTGAGGGGAGCAGCCAGCGAGGCAGGAGAGGTCTGCCATGCTGTGTGGGAATCTCCCCGGCTGGGCATCAAACTCACGTCGTCGCTGCCGACAGTTCCAGAGCATAGTGCTTAACTGCTGTGCCACCAGGGAGGTCCTGTTGCTTTTTCTTAATGACTCTTTACAGAACAGTTTTTTTTTTTGGGGGGGTTAATGACCTTAAGTTATGTAATCACAGGCTCACAATCTTTTTGGTTTTAAAGACCCTCTATCTTATTATGCCTTCTCACTGCAGCCACTCTTACTCCCTGGAATTGAGCCAGGCTTCTGCCCTACTCTTATGTCTAACAGTGCTTTCTCTCCTACGAAATCCCTATCCCTTTACTTCCCTGTTCATCCAAATGATACTAGTCTTTGAAGGCCCCATTGAAGTATTATGTCCCTCAGGAAATAGTCTCTGATTCCAGAGAAGATAATCTTCCAGAATTTCCTCTCTGTAGTTCACATAGGCTTTTAGCCTGTTCTTTTTGGAGTTAAAGATATTTGTATACCTGTCCTCACTCTTCTGGGCTGAAATCTTCCTGAGGATAGTGTCTGACTCTCTATTATCTTGGGAGTTTCCTACAGTACCTCCGCCACCCAGGTGGCTTTAAATATAGAGTTCTTGGAAAATAATTTTGAACAAAGATTGATTTTCTAATTACTACTGATGTAGCAACTTAGAAGGGGCAAAGAGCAGGTAGTAGAAAGTCATAATGTACTGCAAGACAATATCACAGAATTGTAGTATCTGTTATATGCAAGACACTTTGTTAGAGGTTACAGAAGTAGAAAGAAAAGTCAGATACTGTTTCTGACCTAGAAGAGTTTACTATCCAGTCACAGGAGTAGGATTAGAAAGACAGATGCTTGATGAGTGTTTGTGGAGGGCATGAGTAAACACCCAGCTGCGGAATTAAACTGTAATCTGAGTGAGTGGTAGTGCTGGGGACTTGCAAGAACTAGAAACAGCCTGTGTCCTTTGGCAGATGATTGCATAAAGGAGATATCTTTCTCCCTCTCCCTCTCCCTCT